>JAQGBU010001758.1:0-11599 GCA_034698605.1 Isotoma decorata | reverse complement strand
CAACGTCTCAGCTAAAAATGCTTCTGCATACGGCATACTGTAATCATTTAAAATGAAGAATATTTTTATAAATTAATCGACCAATTAGTTAATAAACGAAGAAGATAAAACTGACTTTGGTCTATCGGAAAGAGAGCAAGGTCTTGATTGTCCTGTAACATTATCAATTTCTTTCTGAAGCTTTTTTTGAACTTCAGGAGTTGAGGCTAAGTACAAAATGGCCCATTCCAATGTTGTTGAGGTTGTGTCAGATCCAGCGAGAAATAAATCACTAATTGTTCCTACCAATTGGTCCTCTGTGTTTGAACAGCATTTATATCTCATTAAAGTTAAGTTTTATTTACTAAAAATAAAATGTAATTTACTAAGGTAAAAATTACCTCCAAGTTGACCATAAAATGCAGAGTTGGTATCACTAGTTTTTTTAATTTGTTTTAAAAACACGTCAATAAAGTCCCTATAAAATATTATTATTTTCATATTAAAAACTTACTAATAAAGATCTGGGATTATTAATTGATGTTTTGTTTCTACCTGGCAAAACTATCATCATAACTTTGTTTGTGTTCTTCCACTGCATCAGAGAAAAAGGCTCGGAATTGATTCATTAGCCCCCGAAATTTTGTATATCCAATTAAATTTGGAGCAATGTGTTTTGTCCAAGGAGCAAAAAATAGAATTCCGCCAGTGTCTGTCATGTCATCCATAGATCTGAAAGTTATAAAACAATTTAAAGCATATTAACCTAGGATTGAGTATTTAATTTAGATAATTAAGGCTTCAATGAATGAAGTTATAATTACTCTTTCATTAATTTTGTAAGTCGTATTAATTTAGAATCATCCTGTTTGTATCTTTTTCCACTGACAATTTTCCACAATGAATTAACGACTGCCAGAGTGAATTTACTTTTGAGGTCGTCAATTGGTTTACCAGTTTTTGATTTAATCGTATCGTGGAGCTCATTAACTTCATCCATTATAGAACTTTCCAATGAATTTTTTCCAAATCCAAAGTCCCTTAGTTGCCTTAACGTAAATCGTCGCAGTTCTTCCCAATGCTCTCCTTCAGTATTGACAATTCCTGGAGGGAATATGAGGAGTCAATTAGGAATAATATTTTTTAAGTATTTAAATTAAATACCGTATTTGACGAATTAGAACCCCAGGGGAAGTGAGTGAGTAAACCCTCCAAGAAAGGAGCGGCAGGGGATGTATTCCAGAGAGTGGGGTATCTCGGGGGAAATTAATTTTTCAAAACAATTTTTCAAAGGCATGAAACAACTTTCATTTTTGTTCATAAAATTCAACAAATTAACTTTTGTTAATTTTGTTGACACTTTTCTTTTTTGCAACCCAACCGTCTTGCCTAAATTATACTGATCCCTCCTTGGCTGAAATTGTCGTGGAGGGTAGAAATAGGCTCTTGAGCCCAAAGGTATGTAAAATTCCTTTCTGTTGTTTTGTTAGTATAGGTGAGATAAGTTTACGTAATGAAACTTCGCTCGGGGCCACATCCGCAAGCTTTTGGAACAACTGCCATGTCCATATCCTAATTTATGTCTATCTGTTTTGTTGGATCGCTTTTGTGGCACATAGTTTTATGAGGGGAAACAATTCTGGGATTTGTGTAGAGCCTGGCGAGATATTTAGTAGGAGGTGTTATTACGGGGCGGGGTTCTAATTCCATAAAGACGGTAATTGCAAATGTCCAATTCCACAGGATAATATAATACCATGAATAGTTCCATTTTCAAACAAATCCGTTGAGGACATGTCCCATCTGCCAGTGTACGCTGATTCATTTAAAAACATTTCTTTGATCATTTTCGGGTCACTCACACACACAATCCTACAATAAAAATGTAACTCATATATATTCTATTATATAAGTTCTATTATAAAGGTGAACACCACAGGCAGGGAAGGAAACTAGGAAACTAGGAGTTACTAGAGATTTCTACTAATATTTGAAAAATCTTGTTGGCGTATCTAAATATTAACATTGAATGATTACGTAACTACCGTGTTTCTTGGATTAGAAACATACGAGGAGTTAATGTTTCAACCTACCAAAAAGGGTGATTCAGATCATTTTTTTTTAATTTACTAAAAAAATCTCATTTTGTTAACACAACTCAACAAATTAATTGCTTGACAAAAATTAATACGCACTTTTTTTGGGAGGGGAGGTGTTTAATATTTGGCACATTGTAAAGACCCGGGGAGTTATTTAAGCGGTAGGGGGTTGTAATCCAGAAAACACAATAGTTATACCCACAGACTAGTAATACTCCATAGCCTTATATTTTACCTTAGGCTAGCCATTTTAACCGTGTATATTTTTCCGTATTCTTTTGCCCAATTAGTAAAAGGCTTGTACATCTCTGTTCCCATCTGATGCATATTTCCAATAAAAGGAAGCCCTTTCGGACCTTATTTCACAGGGGAATTAAAAACGTTAAATCAATTTAATTGATTAATGTGGTTAATTGAGATTAAATATACAGGTTTAGAAGTTGTACCTGGAGGTAGCTTTCCTTTTAGCTTGGTGGGCTTAGAGAGATAGTAGAATATTACTGATACAAGAAATATCAGAACTAGGCCTGTGGCTGAAATCATGATTGAAATGTTATGATTTAAGATTTACAGTTCAAGCAATTAGCTCAGGTTGATTCAAAATAAACACACTGATGTCTTATTTTATAAAACTAAATAGTTTTATAAAATAAGACATCAGTGTGTTTATTAAAGTGACATCAGTGTGTTGTTAAAATAACTATATGCGAGCTTTTAATTCCATCGATCCGCAGATTCGGTCGTTGCAAACTTGACTAACAAGGGATAAATGCTCATTGAATTAAAATACAATTGTGTCATCCCCATGGGCTATTCAACTATTCATCTGTGTATCTAACTTTGAGCCAATGTCAAAAATAAAGTTAAGATTTGAAGGACATTTCACTTATTTGCACATGATAAAAAACATTTGGTATAGCTTGTTATTTTGGAGTCTGTAAATCTTGTATCTTCGATGTGTTGAATCGCAATGGCATTAACATACATGCATTACATGTGGGTGGTTGGCTGTATTCTCCATCCTCATCACTCATCACTAGAGCTATCGTAATAGTAATCATGATTTGGATAATAAATAATGCATTTTATAATTATTCATACCGTCTTTATCGGATTAGAAACACCGAGGGAGTTATTGTTTCAACCCGGGTAGTTGTGTTGTGAATGCAGTTGTATCACACAATCCTATTTATCTCTTGCCGACACTTAGCTCAGTCATAAATTACAATGGTATTAATTGTTTACTTCATGGTTTTAGATTATTCACTCAATTATTTATGAACAAGATGAAATATTGAATCTAATTTATCAATAAAAAAGAATGTAACGCTTCTTGAGAAAACCTTATTGCTACCATTATGTTAGAAAATATTTAACTTACCAATATGCATGAAAGATGTGATGCATGGGAGGGTATATATTATGAGGAGTGATTTAGATACCTTATCTACAGCAATATATTAATACGTACATGTCCAGAAAGCGCTAGCCCTTTTTTTAAAATTTAAAGAAATTAAAATATTTGCCAATTTACATTTTGTTTTGTATTGGATTGCACTATAACGAAATTATTAGACCCCCAATAATAACTACATTTTGGATATTCTAAAAAAAACAACATACAGTCTCTCTTATTTTTAAATTACTTCTAGAGCTTATACTCCTTTATTTTCCAACTTCATGTACAACCGAAATCAGAAACATTGTATCTTGTGGAAAACAGGCCATTACATTACGCTTTCAACAGAGAAAAAATTCAAAGCTCATCTACAAACAGTCAGGTATCTATTTTAAAATGACCTACCACAAATCGCCAGTCAAGAAAACCAAAGCCCCAGCTATCCGGACAGAATGTAAATATGTTTTCAAAGTTAGATTTTATATTTAATCAACTGAGAAAAACGACCGAGTAGACAAACTGGTAGAAATATTATTTTATTATGATTTAATAAATAAACTGCAGCGAGATAAAGATGTTTGTTTCCTTTCAAATAACCCTGTATTTTCTTGTATAAAGCGCTGTATTAGTCTTCAAAAAATCCGAATAACTTCAACCCGTTATACTAACCTGTCCTCCGTAATAACTTCAAAAGGTTGAGCATAAATCCATCCTCAGATCATAATTAGGCTCCGGTTTTTTTCATCAAACGTGATGTTAAACCTTTGAGCTGTGTTAGTCAAAAACCCAAAAAGTGTGTCTAGCCAGCGATTCTCCTAAACATTGACGTCTTCCAATTGAAAAAGGAAGAAGGGCTTCATGCTTCTTAAATGACTTGCCATCAGGACTAAGGAATCTTTCAGGTCGGAATTTCTCAGGATCGTCCCAAATATTTGGATTGTGATGAATGAAATTAACACCTGAGAAGATAATGCATCTTTTGGGATAAGGGGGCCATGACATTCTTTATCGACTACGGCTCGATTGCCCACCCTAGTCACTAATAGGCACTATATCGATGAAAATCCCAACGTCTCTGTTAAACCTGCTTCCGTGCTCGGCATGCTGAAATCATGTTATTGAAAATCTTTTTACACTCATGGTTAATTTGTTGCCCGAGTCAATGCTGCTTAATCATTCGAAGAGTCCCTTTTTGTCTGGAACACCCGAGCTATAACTGAAGAACGATTAGAGAATTAGAGCAAATTTATAAATACGGGTAGTAGGTGTTATAAATTAATATGAAGATAACTTTTATGAGAATTATAGAATAGACGCATTCTTTTAGGTAAGTTGAAATCAGGGATGTTGTGTGTGGTTTATCTTTTATGGTCTTCCTGTATGAAGAATCAACGCTTAAAATAAAAGCGATGAAGGACGTTGAAATTGTTTGCTATTGCAAAAAGTAACAAGATATGATTATGCAAATTTAGGAAAGAGTTCATGGACAAGAGACAAGTAAAACAATTACTTCTACTTAAGCCTAGATTCGCATTCTCATACACATGTACTTTGATGGTCAGCCCGCTGTTTTGTTTCGGTTGTTCGACCTTCAATAATGAAGCAAAAAATAATTACACTTCAGCAATAATGTGAGCATTTCATTGTTCAATTATTATAGAGCTATATCTTTAGATGCAAGTTATAAGTTATGAGTGTCATGGTATAAAAGTTGTAAATAAAAATAAGCACTTCCGTTACATAAGTGAGTAATAAAAACATACTTTTGTGACGAAACCGACTGAACTAACCAAAAACACCTAATCTATTGATTAGTACAAACCTTACTTGTTATAGTCTATCCTTTTTTCTCAGCTCCAAACCTTGCTAATGCTAACTTCCGCTTTGTCTACATATTTTTATGTTTCATCATCTTATATTTAAATCAGATTATGCTGCGAATCGGCATTATGTAAATACTAATTCGAAATCTGAATAACTCGACACATGTAAACCACCCCTAATGGATATGAATGATGAAAAACTTTTATGCTGAAACGCAACAAATTGGAAACTGAATATGTCGAAAAGTATGGAATAACTAGATGATTATTTCACACTGTCAATATTTATTCATAAAAAGAATAAAGTTTTAATCCATTAGACTTCTGACATTCCCTTAGAGCCTCATGGAGCTGCTTGCAAGGGGACTTGTTAAATGATGTACGATAACAAGTTACAAAGTTTTTCATTTCTTCGGCACAAAGGTTTTTTTCTAGACGATGTTCAGGAGACCCTTGCCTATTAAAAGCCGTAGGGATTTTGCTAGACGATGAAGAATCTTCTGGAACAGTGGGCTCTTCAGCAGGCCTTCAATTAAAATAAAAAAGTGTTTAAAGGTAAATTAAATTTTACTTCAATTTTGGGCAGCTCTTCAGTAATTAATTAGTTAATTAGTTTTTGTTACTACCTGGGTACAGACCTTGCCTCAGTGGGGATCCCCGAAGATTCTTCTCCTGTCATTGTGTTCTCTTTATTTTAGCAATTCTGCAATTCACTAAAAGACCAGTTAATTGCACTTGCATTCTTGGACTTGGTAAGGACTTAGACGCTATGAAGCCTGAGTAAAATTATTGTTATACAGAGGATTGACAAAAAAGAACGGTGAGATATTTTACTGATATGCAGTTTGGGTTCACATTTGTTAGCTTTAACTTTTAATGAAGATAGCATCTGACTGATAAAAATTTAAAATCATGTTTTAATTGGATGGGATAGCTTATCACGTTTCGTAATAAATAAAAGTATCTCCATTTGATTGAAACCAAAGCGGTTTACCCCCACTTCTGATTTATTTCCTTACTGAATTTATCTGTGTTGATAAATTATTTTGAATTCGTTTCATTAAATGATAATACAAAACAAGATTTTTTCAAGTGTTTTTTAACGTTAATGGAATTGAATAGTGTTAGTATATTAATTTAGATTCGATTGAAAATCGTAAGAAATAAATTAAGGGTAAAATTGAATAGTTTTAGATTTCACATCCAACTTCTTATAAGCCCCCCCCCCCTCAAATAACTTTTATTCCGTTCTAATACATGTCTCACTAGGAATATATTATCAATATAGCTTACTTTGTGGGTTAGGGGGTAGGGTCAGTTAACGAATGCGCCTTGTTGACAGATACAGAAATTTTAAAAATAATTAAGAAGTTTTGATTTAGCCATCAAGAAATTCTATATAGGTCTAGAGTAGATCTTCGTAACTCTGTGAGTCAACTTAAAAGGGCTTTCATAAAAATTACGCGTGCTACTACAAAATAAAAACTTTGCTTTTGTTATCCAGGGTCTTTATTTGCATTTTTATCTATTTTGTAAATCCCTAACTAACAAAAAAAGCAAAATATTTGCTTGAACTCAATGAACTGCTTGTCTTTAGTGTTTAATCAAGAGAGACAACAGGAATGCATTTGTAAACCTAATTTAGGTACTGAAAGATGTGCAAATAATGGCATTATGTTGTGTTTGTCTACGTGAGTAATAAGAATACAGAATGAAAGTTAAAGAACAGAAGCATTATAATTCATTATAAGATTAACGTTAACCTTAGTGGTTTTACTTGGGATCATACCATGGATTAAATTCAAGGTCAGTGAGTTCGAATGTCAGGTACAATAAGGATTCCACATCCCAGTCAATGATCTCTGTCTTTGCACTTTCACGAATATACATAATCTTTTGATTCCATAGCACGATGTACCTGTCATCAACTATACGATTAGGGGTTTGAAAATAAGTTTTATATAAAAAAAACCTGAGTGCTTACAATTCTACAATAAATAAAAAGTATCCCTTTAAATCGCTTTAAAACCCCCATTTCGGGATAAAACCCTCTGAAAACCCCCATAGGGAGACCAGTAGGTTCGGAAATTACTTTAAAGATTATAAATATTGTTTTCTATACACTTGTATGTTTTGATTTTATAATTTAAATAAATTTAAATATGCATACTCAACAAAGCAGGATATCACACAAATAAGTTATGAACAGGAGTATTAATAAAACCTGAACATTAACTTTTATTTAGGATCACTTTTATTTAGGATCACTTTTATTTAGGATCACTTTTATTTATTTAATTTAAGTTGCTGTTTTCTAGTACTGAAAACCCAAAAATCTGATCCCTAATCATATTTGATTTGTTTGATTACCATAACCATGAAGTCATGAAAGGTGTATTACGAAAATCGGAATTCCTTTATAATAGCATGAGCTTGCATACAAAATTAGCTTTATCTTAAGAATATAAAAAGGTTGTTTCACAATTTATCCCCACATTTGCCCATATTCACTCCTAGTTTAACTTTATAAGTAAACCTTGAGGTAAATAATATTTCATAGCCAATGCTCAAGGTAAGTTTCTTAAAATCACAACTTTCCATTTTATTTCAATGCAAACTAAATATTTAACATTTTGTTTTTAATTTCCTTCATTTTTCAAAACTATTTAAAGCGTTTATTACAAAATGAAAATCACTAGCGAAGTCTTAGAGCAAAATGTCAATTTCTGGGAAAAGCGATACGGAGAAAATAATATAGGTTGGCATATTGAAGAAGTTCATCCCCAGTTAGTGAAATTCATGTCATTATTGACTGGTGGGGGTGGTCCTTCCAGGAAATTCTTTTTGCCTTTGTGTGGAAAGACTAAAGATATTCCATACCTTTTAAGCCTCGGTCATGAAGTTTTTGGAGTTGAAGTTGTTAAATCAGCTATTGAGCAATTGGATGAAGAAAACTCCCTAAATTTACAATTTAAGGAAGAAGAAGCTCTTTACTATACGGAAGATAAAAGGCTTCAGATTTATTGTGGAGATCTGTTTACTTGCCCAATTGAGAAATGGGGACCTTTTGATAGTGTTTTTGATCGAGGATCTTTCATAGCAATTGATTATGCTTTGCGTGAACCCTATATTGAAATGATGAAGAGAGCAGTTGCAGTTGGACTTGGATCGAGTAAGCAATTTATGAACGACCCGTTTAATCCGTTGACGCAACAATACTACTTTCAAAAATAACATTATGTTTACGCGTTATTTGCATCTGACATTTGTATAATAGAGTTAACATTGGTTGTAATTTACAGCACATCAATTCAATTACCTTCTTCAAAGTGTTCGGTACAACAAAGATAAATTCGGAGGCCCCCCAAAATCAGTTACTGAAGAAGATCTTGAAATCTTTTATAAAAATTGGGCTGAGGTTAAACAAGTGGAGAAGTATATCATCCCTGAAGACAGCCCCATGAGGAAGGTCAGTGGCAAAGTTGAGACAGATTTCTTTGAAGTTTTTCTCCATATAAGCAATAAAAAATGAAATCATCTCTCTTTTCGGGTCCAAGTTTCTAATTCGATTAGTTTTTGATGGAACTTATTCATTAATTTCTGTAGGAAAATGACGAAATAAAAATAATAATTACGAAAAAATTTGAGGTATTTTATCACTTTATTAATTTTACGTTCTTGTTGACCCTAAAGAGTAAAAGCATTTCTTATCTAGCAATAATTCAGCAAGGATCTCACAAAATTGACACTGATTCTTCCGGAACCTTATGAATGACCCAACTTTAAGTACTTGTACTTCCCTTATAATAGTCCCATAGTCCGTTATAAAAATATCTCATAATAAATACAGCTTATAGTTATTTGAGACAGCTACTTAAAATCTACATTTAATGACTATCGATAATCTCAAATGAAAACCCCATGGAGGTTGCCATATAGAATGAGACATACCATTTCAGTATCTTAGTAATAAAGTAGCTTACGGTCTTACCTCTTATCAATCATTTACTCGAGTGAAAATGAACATTTATTCCATTGTTTGTCCAACGTAATTAAATCATGTAAATCTTATACAGTACATCATATTAAACGTCACGGATTCATTTTATGTCTCATCAAAATTACAGTCATATACTGTACATTAATGGTAAAAAACACTGGGTTAAACACATTCAATCATAACAAAGTTTATGGGCCATAAGTGTAATAAGCCATGAGTCTAATAAGCCATAAGTTACTGCTATTATCGGGAACAAGCAATGCGATGGGAGCAAGTAATGATTTTAGTGTTATTATACAATACTAAAACAGTATAATATTATAATAAGAGTGTATGAAAATTTATTATAGTTTAGTTATGTACACCAGAATACCTTATACCGCTTTTGAACTACTTTTTAAGCCATCAGTTATTTTATGAGGTTCAACAATTAGAAGCAAGTTGCAGTGTGTGCTTTTTTATTTTCGGCAATTTTGTGGATGTATAATCCATTTTTGTGCATCTCTTTTAAGTCTTCGTAATGAAGCCTCAATGTAGATTGTCAATTGAGTTAAATACTAATTGAGTAGAAGTAGAGCAAAGAGTAGAGGGTTTACACTTTAATGAAGTAATGATAAAATCAGACGGAAAAAACCGTAATGTCTTAGGTGAGGCGCGATCATGAGAATAAAATAAAAATTTTCAAGAATTATTAAAATGCAATTAAAAGTAAAAAATAAAATTTTAAGCTGTTTTGCATCACCGGGCAGATAAATTCCACTCACATAGCATTTTCTGAAAGTCTTATATAAAAATAAAAATTTTCCAAGCCTGTTTGTGAATAATATTCGAGAAACTAGTGCTAATAATTTGGTTTGGAAATTACGTATTTAGAAAACTGGATTACCAATTCATATGTCTAAAGACGTTTTAAAGAGTTAAAATATTAAATAACAAGTTCAATCAGAATTAATGCATGTGCATGTATTCAACATTCGAATATTAATAAACATTTTAAATTTCAGTCTATTAGGTAATATAAGACTATTTTTAAAAAATTAAAAATTATGTCTCAAAAAATTGAACGAAAAATAATTTTTCTTAGGACTTATTTTAGCAGACGCATTATTAAACTTGAGGGTAAAAAATTGTTTATCCGCTTGTATTCAAAATGCGAATAAGAATGGACAGATAAAATTTCAATTTATTGGATAATTGATAATTTATTACTTCCTTAAGAAATTTTAAAAATCATATCTGAAAAAGATAACAAAACATAATTAGGAAGATGTACTTGAGTATTTCAGTTAATAAAATATAGCATCTAGACGATTACTCAGCTTTTATTCGGAACTCGAATTAAAATATAAGCTTGAATTAAATAAAAGCTGAGATGTGTAAGTTAAATAATTATTTAAACAACTCCGATCCAACTATATTGAAATCAAAAATTGTATAAAATACAACAATATACTTTCCCTAAAGCAAATAAGTAGGAATTGTGAAGATATTTTTAATATGAAATAGATAAGTAATAAATCATTAAGAAAATTTCAAAATTTAGTGTATTGATAGTGTATGTGTGTATAGTGTAAACACATATTTTAAACTTCCAGAGTAGAACGATCCCTGAGAAACGTACTAGTTTACTAGCCTTAATTTCAGTAAAAGCTAGTACTGCTTCTGAAATTATAAATTATCAGGTTAATTGTTTTTCCTAAAAATAGCCCTCAAAGCTAAAAAAAAAAACAAGCAGTATTCTAACATTAAGAAGGCAAATATATTGCACGCTTAATTACTAACACAAACAGTGATCGTTTGTTTATAGATTTTCATGTAATTTGACTTTTTTTGTTTTCCATCTCCTTTAATAGATCATTTCATGCATGTAATATTTACTAATCCGATATCCAACCTTACCTTTTATACTGTACGTGTATTTAAAGGTGATTTTATTAATAATTATTTAAACAGCACGTAACATTGTACTTCCTTTCCAAAAACCGAAGCTTTTAACTTGATGAAGTTTAAAGCATTAAGAGATTTAAAAATGCATGACTTTAACTCATTTTGCCATTGGCATGAAGCCTCCTAATGTTTTGGATTCCCTTAAACCGTTTTACACCTATCAATAAAGACATTAAAGGCGCTTTTGTACAAAAGTAAAACTATGCTTAGCAATTTTCAAAATTTCATGACTTCAAATCGTATGTTTAAATAAAATAATCCTAAAAGGAAACTTGTCCTAGGTGAGAAACTTACTTAAAAGACCCAAACAAGGATTATTTTTTGGTGAATATACAAACAACGTTTAGATTAC
>JAQGBU010001757.1:0-11601 GCA_034698605.1 Isotoma decorata | reverse complement strand
GAGGTGGCTTGATATTTAATCCGTCCATTGCCTCATCTTCTGATGAATTACCACTCATTATAATTTAATTTAACAAACAAAAAACAGTTGAAGATTAAACGCAAAATGTTCCGTTTCTTGTTTTGTGGCTATACTTTTGATTTGTGATCAAAGTCTAAAAAAATATTTTGCACAAACAACAATACAATACAATACACAATCAATAATATTGAATATAATTCGCGTTTTCAGTTTTATTTCATTCGTTTAGTCTGCTGAATATGTAAAAAAAGTAGTTCTGCAGTTCACAAATTATCGATCACAAAATTCTAATTGATTAGATTTCCATAATTAAATAAATCACAATTTTCACAGAATCAATCTGCAGTTTTTTAAATTTTACGTCTGGCAATGGAAAAAGCGAAATTTGTAAACCAGAGCCAAAATCTCAATGAATCATCGAGTACAAAGTAAAACATTTCTATGTCTGTTATCAAATGCCTCACTTGTGCCCTGGATGAATTTTTAATCATTTTATTTTTATCTACAATTCTACACCACTGAACTATTCCGTAATTCTGTACCTAATTAATAATGTAGAAAAATGACGTTTGTTCTCTGCTCTTATAAGTCAGTAGTAACTGTTACTAACTACTAGTCACAGTACAGAAATAATACCAAAATCGTCTGCTTGGTCATTAAAAATACTTTGATAGTTTAAAACTAGATCATTAAAATATTCGAATTAATGATTCCAAAAAATTCGAATTAATTAATTGATGAAAATTAAAATATTCGAATTTGGGCATGAGAGTTTAAATTAAAATAGTATTAGAACACGAAAAAGTTAAAATGAACATTTTTCGAAGTTTAGTGAACTTCCTAGGGTCACTTGTGATATGACGGCTTTTATATTTTGGAAGTCTGAAACAGGGCATGGAGCGGAGGTGTCAGTCAAATAGAACAGCAAAACGTGAGGTTTCGACTATATGCTTAGTCCATGACGATTATAAACATAGATTCATAAGCATCATGCTGGAATATCCAGTCATCAGCGGGGAGCTTTACCACCGGACCCCTTTGCGCAAAGCGCAAATTGGTGATGACAATGCAACTAACTTATAATTAGTTGCATTATCATGCTTTTTAAAATTTCTACTCTCCACTTTAAAGTGGGATAAAACAAAATATGAAATTACTGAATTAAAAGCTTATAATTTTTAAAAAATTTTCAAATAACGAAAATTGAAAAAACTGGAGACATCACATTTACATTTAAATTGCTACCAATGTTAAGAATTTTTACATTTCGAATGCATGCTAGTCTTGTTTATATTAAATTACTATATATTTAAAGACTAATTAGTTTTTTTGTTGTTTTTTTTTTACATTTATCAAGCTTTAAAAATATTTTTTTTAAATATAAAATGGTGCATGATAATTTGAATGTAATTTTGTGCTTTAAGTATGTGCTAAGCTAGACATTTTTCAGAACTGTGGCCACCATCATCATCTAACTTACAATAATTACAATAAGCACCATGAGCATAAGTACATTTATAAGATAAAGTTCCAGTAAATTTGCAGGTGCTTCCGTTTTTATTATACATTCGACATGGGTTCAATTTATAGTTTCGTCGTAAAGCTGGGTTGGGCTGGGCTTTAAAATAATCGTGTTCTTTATCGCCATGGTAAAATTCACATTTCAAACCTTTGCCACAACGATACCCATACTTACAGGGATCAGAGTATTTTTGAGACTTAATTTTACTTCGTTGATGATTTACTACTTGAAACGATTTGCCTTCTTCACTGGACTCCTCTGTATTTGGTTGGGCAAGTTGGGCTGAGACTTCCAAACAACAGGTGCTGGGATAGCTGTGAGCTCTTCGATCGAAACTAATATCCTGCAGGAATAGAGGGACAGGTCGAATGATTGGCTGATACTTCTGAATGGTTTTAAACATGTTGTCATCTTCATTGAAATTTTCACATTTAACCAGGTACGCTTCTGCCTTTTCATACACGTCTTTTGTAAAATCATACTTCATCTTGCCCTTTGTATTTTCATATTCTTTTATCATATCTAGAAGCACTTTTTCAAGTTCCAGCTTCGGAAGGTTTGCATTATTGAATGGCTTCTCGGATTTGGAAGTTTCGTTAACAACGTTTACGATTTTCTCAAAATATTTGTTGCTTAAAGTAAATTGTTCAACTTTGTCTTCAATCTTGTACGGGTTAATTTTCTTACTGCTGGCATTTCTTGAGTCCTCTTTAAGTATTTTTTCAGGTATATTACAAATTAGGGCCAAATGTGCCGTTCCTACCTTGTGAGCTCCATTTTTATTTTGATATTTCACATACCGTCCAGAAACTGGTAACCTTAAGAGCTTTGTGGCTGACTCCACGAACATTTTCAATACGTTTTTCCGAAGGATTAGTGGTAAATCCTGAAAACTAACATTGAAAATAGTTTTTAGACTTAAACATTTTTTTTATTTTATGGGTGAATAAGAGATAGGTTTGGACAAATTGCGGCTTTATCAAAAAAATACTCGAACGAATTCATTTTTGCTAAATTGACAATATCATGCTCGTTGAATACTATTGATGAATCAAAGAATGCATTGTTTAGGATGTAGAGGGAATGGTTAATTTTTTTGGCATATAAGTATGTTGTCACAAATAAACAAAATCAAAATCAATCTGAACTTCATGAGTATCACAGACTAGCTATCCCAATGGAAAGCTAGCCTGTGTATGAGTGTATCATAAATTTTTCCTAAAATAGGGGAGTCTTATTTTGATCCTCGATGTCATCCTAAAAATGGGACAGATCCACTGATGCTACAGTGCCTAGTTGTTAACAACCTATTTATCCTTCTATCTCGTCTGCGTTTCTATCAGCTCTTTACTTCCTCATACTTTACTTGGAAATAAAGTTATACTAGTCTTAAGGTACAAATCAAAGTTGCAATACCTTGCAAGAGTCTAGATGCTGAATGCTTAAAAAATACAGTTAGTGAATCAACTACATACAGAGCAGAAGTCTCTACAACAGAGTAAGTCTAGATTCAACATTCAATCCCTCCTAGTAAACCTGAGTCTTGTGAATACCTCCAGCCACTCTTATTTATTTCCTACTCATGGCGTCTTGGTCGGCACCAACCAAAGACAACTTCATCTACAACTAATCCCTTAGAAGGATCACAACTAAAGATTTATTCTGGTAGAACAGCGTGAGTCTCCGGCAAAGAAGGTCACAAATAATGAGAAACTATAGCCAAATACAAATTCTTTGAGATATTCTGTCTTATGTTTTTAACAGAGATTTTTTAAAATTTGATGCCCGGAGGTGTCAGGCTTGGTACATTGAGGAACCTGAGATTCCAATAAGAGAGTTCGCAGTTCATTTTTAAATCTAAAAGAGAGAATGGTTTATTCGACATTTCGCATTTACCCTAAAATAAACCCTAAACTGGCAAATTATATTGCAAATATTCCCCATTTTTATCCACCAAATCTAAGAGCCACGTAACTTAAACGCCATCAACTGTCAAAGCGAAATACTAAAAAAGTGCAAAAATTCCTAATAATCTAATAAACTTGTTATTAAATGTATGAAACCCGTAACAGTTGAAGTAATATTTTTTTTAATATTCTAACGTTTTTAAGAAATATTTTTCGCAAATTTTTTATCCGAACCTTACCAATACAATCCTTTTATCGCAACAATGTATCAAATTTAAAAATCATTCAGCTTACGTGATAACAAAGGATCTCTCCTGAGGGATAGAATTCTTCCAAGCAACGGCACGGTAGGTAAATTTGTCAAAAAAATCATCCAGCAACCGAATTTTTACTTTATCATTAGTAAGTACTTCCTCCGAATAGACTTTGGCAAGGGATCGTTGATATGACCATACTTCTACGTTCCAATTATTTTTAACTGCTCTTCTTACTGCAGAAATCATCCCACCATCGCCAGTAAACAAAATTACGGTACCATTGCCCTTAGCTGGTTGCCTGTGCTTAACAATGTCACAACCCATGTCTAGGTTTATGCACTGGTCCACCTCTCGCTCACGGTTGGTGTACGAGGATCTTCTTGTGACTTGAACGTCTATTTCACATATTTTGCACTCTTTAACATTTTTCCAGTATTCTTTTAATGCAGGGGGCTCGGAGCCATACAACGCGCATCGAATAACATCACGATTTTTTACCGCAATTTCTAACAATTTGTTTATATTTATTCTAATGAGATGATCTTGGTCGATTTCGTTTATAAAATTTAATTTATGTGCACTATGGGACATGGAGTTTATCCATATGTTGGAATTGTCAATATAAATAAGCACTCCACTTTCAGGACACTGTGTTTTCATAGTATGGTTTGCCATGGTGATTGACACCAACAACGACATAGCATGAAAGTTTATTACTGTAGCAAAAAAACTTCAACGATTTCGAAAAGCAATTATTAGTGTTCAAAGGATTTAACGCCGAACAGTATTATTTGGTTTTCCCAATTTTCGGTGTTATAATTTAATAATAGTTTGGCGCTCGTCTATGGACGTGAGTAGAGTACTTCTCGTTGGAGGACAGTAGTTACCAGGCCAGTATCTATGGCTGGATCATGTAAAGGCGGTTTTTTGAAGTTCCTTATGGGATAGTCCGGTTAAAATCAGTTCTGTTGTTGCTGGAATACAGTAGCTACCATCCTATAGTTTTTGGTTTGCGTCGATGCTATATCCGTTGTAGAGGAGATCCCATATCCACTGCTGATTGTATGGTAGCCACGTGATGCAAGATAGCGTCTCTTCCCTGTTGTCCCTTTTCTTTTTTCATCATCATTCACTAATTATGCTACCACTTCCCCTCCAGACCTCTATTGAACCCAGGAATCAGTCAAAGAAGTAACGTTGCTATTTGTAATCGCTACGGCAAGTTGCAGCTTTCTATGACGATTTTTAAAAATGGCTTAAATTGCATGACCAGTGGGGATTTTTAGCCCACCACAGGTCAACTTGGAAACCGGTCACTAACTTGGCCCAATCAAAATTTCGGCACCCGGGCAAAATCGCGGACAACGAAAATTGGACACAAATAACAAGGACAAAAATACATAGACAAATAAATCTCGACAGGTCAAAAATATCGACAAAACCAATTATAGAGAGCAGAAATGTAGACAAACTGATGACGGACAACAGGAATATGGACAACTAAATGTAGACATTTTATTGTCAAATTTGTACAACATGTTATAATAATAAGAATTGCAATGCCAGTAATTGAAAAAATCGAGTAAGGTGAATTTAAAAGATTTTTGGTCCTTTTTGTTCCTGATTAAAAACAGCGATTTAAGCATAGTGATGATGTCAATGTTTATTAATATTAATGAAAAAAGGTACTTTGAGATTTCTTTCATTAGTGAATATCAATATCCGTCTTTCAACATTCGAATCGTGTAATAAAAACGAATTTCCTTGAATATATGATATTTCCATTTCTGAAAGACAAATTTCTGCTCTTGTTTTTGGGGGTTTTATTCTTTTTGGTTGCGTCCATCTTCTTATGTCCCTACTAAAGGTAGCATCTTCGGGTAAAAAAATTGAAGTGTTTCTTTAAAGAAATGATTTTGGGATGGAGCAGCCACTGGGTTTGTCAACGACATTTCTTTTAGCATATCTTTCACACTTTTCAAGCGCAATGCTAAAACATGAGTTAATTTTGATAAATTCGGTATAAGTAGTATATTGTTCTATCGCTCACTCAATCGCTGAATACAGGCAATTTATGAGCTTGTGAGACAAAAGTCTGCTTTCCGTCACATGGAGTTACACGGCCATTCCAGTTGCTAATTACACACCTCCAATATTGATATCTTTCGATTGGGGTCTCGCTCAGTTTGTATCGTATATACGAGTTTTTCTTATGTATGAATTTTGGCTTACCCTTTTGAGTTTTTCGAGATTCTTCGAATGCAAAAAAGTTTTTAATGTTGAAAATTGAATTTTAACAACACCTAATTATTGCTACTTAACTAGCAAACTGTACTTAGTGGAAGTAAAATAAGAAAGCAAGAAAGAATTCTAAATGATCCTGTAGAAAAATTTCTATATTATAATTTACATATCTCAAAAATTCATGAATCACGTTTGGTTTGCAAATCTACTTCCGCACTCCACGTTTTCTATTTGCATACATTTCTGCTGTCAATGTTTACCTATCCACATTTTCGTTGTCTATCATTAGTTTGTCTACATTTCTGCTCCAAAGTTCCAAAAACCGGAGTTCCAAAAACTACCATTACATTGGGCTATAAATGTTTATCATTTTAGTACTGAATCTAAACAAAAGAAAGCGAGGACACGGAAAATACGATGGGCAAATTGGGTTTCATAGGCAAAAAGGGTATAGATAAACGTGAAACTTGGCATGAGTGTTAACATAATCATGTTACATGAAATTTTAAAACTACGAAGTACAAAGACGAAGTTCAAATCTAATCAACAACAAGAAATGTTTTGGTAACATCGAAGGTCTCGAGATGGGAAAAAGGAATAGGAAGATTAGATAAGGGATTAGATTAACTGTAAGAAATTATCACACAAACGAGCGGGCTGATCAACCGGCGCGAGCACACACGCCGGGTACAGCAAACTGTCGTTTCAACCTAGTCGGGTTTTCTGTTCCATCCAAAACACACTAAATCCATACTAATTTCTTTGGTTTGGTCCATCTTTTCCGTTAAACTAATAAGTACTGCTCCATAAGTCACATGAGACCACAGGGCACGGCACGTGTTCATTCTTTGTAGTCAAGAATACCTCCTTCTGAGAATATTTAATCCAAAACGTTTTTGTTCCCCATGAAGAGTAAGGAGCACTGCTACAATGTTTAAATGGAGGCCGGGTCATTAGGAGTATCATTAGTCCCGAAATGTTTACAAAAACAGGGAAGACTAGCTCACTCAGGTATAGGTAGCTTGAGATTGATAGTGACTTCCATGGTTCTATGCATTTATGCATCTATTGCGTATTGTACGAAAATTGTTTTAATATCGTGGTAAAATTGGTAATCGTAAAATTTAGTAATTACTTACTAAGACATAATTATATACCTTGCATCCCAAATAGGAACTGTAGAGGTGGTCACTTTTGAGCCTTATAGTACACCTAATCATGTTAGAAAAACATGCAACTCTATGCACGCAGGTTTCTTATTTCAAACTTTGAGGGTCAATACCACATCACAGTGCGAAATACTGTGATTTGTGTGATTTATTGTGATTTGTGGTATCAGTGAGTACTCGGACACGATGTCGAGTACTCGAGCTACTCACGGCACCCCTAGTCATGACAAATACTAAACTGCCACGACAGGTCTCTGTGAGGTTCAAATCCTGTCCGAGCTCTAACGAAATTGAATAGAAAATTCGTCAAGTGAATACCTGTAAGTACCTGTCGTTTTTAGATAGATGTCTAAAATGAAAAATAGAAGTTTTCTTGCAAAATCATATCAATAAAAAAAATGCAGGAAAACCCACGCACACAAATCAGCTCTTTCACCAATCTAGCGCCGGAATCTAGTGCCATCCAAAAAAAAGGTTTGGTATACAACATAAAAAATTAAGTTTAGAAACAGAAAACGGAAAATAAAGCCACGGGAGAGTCCGGATGTACTTTGAAACGAACTTTTAAGATTGCACATGTAAATTTGTTAGGAATTTTGGATTTTGAAAATTATTCTTTGGTTTTCGTTTTGAAACTATTAGCCCCCCGAAAAGAGTCCCGAACTTTTTGATGGGTTAAAAAATAACTCCCCATGGCATGGGGTTCTAAATCGCGTTTTACGGCATTTAAGATTAATTGAACTAGCTAATATGACTTGTCCTGATTGGCATTGTGCACTTAAATTTCGTTATTCATTAGTATAATTCGATTTTTAAATTAAACACTGAAAGAACGAGTTTCCGTAAGGTTTCGACTATATGCTTAGTCCATGAAGATCATGAACTAAAGTTCAGAAGCTTCATGATGGAATATCCAGTCATCAGCTGGGAGCTTCATCACCCTTTGCGCAAAGCGCAAATTGGGGATGACAATGTAACTGACTGAAAGTGAGTTGCATTGCCATACTTTTTAAAATTTTAAACAGAATACAAAATTGAATTATCCGAAAAACCAAAGGCTCAAGGTTAAAAAATGCTCAAGGCTTATAAATAAGAAAAATAAAATATACAAAGCACGTTTTGTATTCAAGGTAATTGTCTTAATTTCTTATATAAAAGCATTTAAATTTTTAAAACATTTTTTGTTTATTTTGTTTTTTAAAGTTTTTTACATTTTTTGTTTTTTTTTAACTTTTTTTGACATTTGTTTCTTCGAAAAGCTTTTATTGGCCTTGGTTTGTCTTGTTTTTTTGCAAACTCCACACACTCTTTTGCAAAACATTAAACTTAAACAAAAAAAACAAATTATACAAAATGAAAATGTACAATTAATTTTTTTGTTTTTTCAATTCTGAAGCTTTTCTTGATTACCGTAAAATGTGATTTAGAACCCCATGGGGAGTTATTTTTTAAACCCTCCAAAAAGGGTGGGACTCTATTCCGGGGGGACTTATAGTTTCAAAGCAAAATTCAAAGAACATTTTGTCAAAAAACCCCTATTTTCTGTCTTCAAAATCGAAAATGTCTTACAATTTTAGGTGTAAAATATTAAAACTTGGGTGCACACTAAATTCAGACTCTCTGGTATCTATATTTTCTATTTCCATTATTTAAAATTACTTTTTTTTATGTTCTAAACACTAAGCTATATTTTTTGGATTGGGCTGTATTTCGGGGGGGGGGACGTTATCTTTTCAAGCCAGTCACTAGACCTGGGGAGTTATTTAGGGGGGCTCTAAACCGGGGGTGGTTCTAAATCGCATTTTACGGTAATTATTTTTATAATTATCAAACATTTTAAAATTTAAACATAATCCCGATCGTGCTTTTATAAATGTATTTATAAATTCTGGGAATGTGGTTAAGGATCACAATTTTATTTTAGATGCATGCAAAAATCAGTAGGACATTTTTTAGTATTGAGCCCACCATCATCATCTAACTTACAAATATTGCAATATACGCCATGAGCAAAAGAACATTTATATGACAGCCTTCCTGTGTATGTGCAGCTACTTCCGTTCTTCTTATAATTTTTGCATTCACTTAATTTATAGTTCCGTCTTAAACTTGAGTTTAGTTGGGCTTTAAAATAATTGTTCTCTTTAACATTGTGAAAAAATGTGCATTTCAAACCCTTTTCACAACTAAACCCGTGTTTACAGGATTCAGAGAATTGTTGAGTCTTTTTTTATTTTGTTTATAAGTAACCAGTTGAAACTTCTCGTTTTCTTCGCATAACTTGGCATAACCTTCCTCCTCCGTCGTTTTTTGCATTGTAGTTTCCATAGAATTAACGCTGGAATGGTTGGTAACTCTGAGGCGGAGTCTCATGTCTTGCACGAATAAAGGAAAAGGTCGAATCATTGAGTGATATTTTTTAATTGCTTAAAAAATATCATCATCTTCATTAAAATGCTCCGAATTAACTAGACAACCTTCAGCTTTTTTGTATATATCTTTAGTAAAATCATATTTTGACTTGGCGCTAGCATTTTCATGAGCTTGCATCATATTCGAAAGCAGTTTTTCTAGTTCAACTGGAATTGCTCAAACTGTCTTCAGAGTTAGACGATCTGTTTGCAATGCTAATAATTTCCTTATAGTGGTCGTCACGTTATGTAAAAGCTGTCTGTTTCATCTTGTCTCTTTTCTTGAATCTTCTTGCAATATTTGAGAACGTGTATTACAAACCAGAGCCAAGTGCGCTGCTCCAATTTTAAGGGAACCACTATAATTCTTATAATTATGAACGTATTATCCGGAAAACGGGAACCCCACGAGTTGAGTGGCAGAATTCACGAACATTTTTAATATTTTTTTCCGAAGTATGAACGACAAATTCTGAAAACTAAAAAAAGTTCATGTCTGTTAGAGTTAATTATAAGATTTTTTCGGCTAAATAGCGAAATAATATTGGTTCGGGAAAATTATTCGGTTCGAAATAGAAATTGAGCCTGTGTTTTTAATATAATTTTTATGTAGTGCTGAATCGATGAAATAAACGACAAGTTTTTGGTGTGAGGAAACTTAAAACCTTCTATTATCTTTAATAAGCCATCTCTATTTGCCCCAACCGCATCCCCTGGGTATGACCCTTGACCCATGTGGTCAAATGTGCTCTTTGATTAATAGTTCTCGTAACTGAAAACAGCATTGAAAAATGTTGAATCTGTGGGAAGTTATATCAGTTTTACTGTAATTACTATAGAGGGTGGAGCCAAAAGGGTTTGGCAGATTTCACCAATGCCTACTATCACAATATACTCCTTACGTTACGGTATTCTTGGCATAGTAATACCAGTCCCCTCTAGGGATTGCGTGGCATCAACTTGTGTTTGCATGTAAACCAATGAATAATATATAAGGTAAGAAGAACATTACACCACGGCGATCTGGGGCCCTTTCCTGCAACGCTATTGAGTGCTAATTACGCGTAATTCACACTCATTTGCAGGAAAGGACCCCAGATCGCCGGGGTTGGAAACACTGCTATGTCAGCCACCATCGCTAAGCCAGATAGTAGTGCATTGCTAACTCTATCCTAATTTACATATATTACCTCTTGATTTGACTCATAGTTACTAAAAGTACAGAATACAGATCAAGATTAGGCGCCCGGCACCGACCCCTGATCTCGGTTCTGTGATCCTCCTAGTTCACTACTCGTTCATTTAACATTGTTGTCTGACTTCTACCGAAGTACCAATCATCACAATGTTGTCTGACTCCGTCGAAGTACCAATCTCAACATAGTAGTCAATCAGGTTTGTTCATTGTTGCCATTTCATTCTTATGGCTGAAAACTGTTAAGCAGTTCTATTTTATAAATAGTGAGTATTATAACTCAAAAAAACCAACGCGCCAACACTAACCGTTAATTTTTTGAACCTAACCTAACCTAACTTTACATCGTGAAAAGTTATAGGTCACGTTTTTTATATGTTTTAAAGGATCAAAACATTTTAAAAACCATGTTTTACATTTCTAAAATTAGGATAATACAATCGTTAGCTAAAACCATGTTGCATATATATTTATTTTATGAAATAGTCCGATGCCGAATTAAAAAGAGCATTGAAAAATAGTTGGATAAAGTTTCAAATAACACTTTTTAAGAAAAACGTTCTAAATAGCTGAATTTTCGGAAATTGTAGGAGCAAACCATAGGAAATTTAAAATACGAATTGTGATACAAATTGTTTTTATAAAAACCTTTTTTCGCTTCAATCATTGAATTAAACAATATAAAGCTCCTTACCTTATTACGAATGACCTTTCCGGTGGAATAGCACTCTCCCAGTCGATCGCATAGTAGATAATTTTATCAAAATACTCATCTAACAAAAAGATCTTTACTTTCCTGTTGGTTCGAACTTCGTCAGAGTACACTTTCGCAAGTGATCGCTTGTACGACCATATTTCTACGTTCCTATTGTATT
>JAQGBU010001756.1:0-11604 GCA_034698605.1 Isotoma decorata | reverse complement strand
CCCGACGCTCAAGTTGGTTTCGTCATTCCTTTCTCAAAATTCTTTAAAATCCCCAAAATACTCTTTAACATGAACTTTTGGTCTGAATATGACAAGGACAGTTCTGGCAATCTCTTGCCAGTAAGTAATCAAAAAATTAGTAAGATATATAAGACAAGGTCGTCTGGGTCATGAACGAACTACTCTTTTGCCTGTAAGTTATATGGTTTTGGGATTTTTCGAATTTAAAGCGACTCATAATTTTACTAATAGAATTTTGAAATAATTGGCTTTTTATTTTTGAAGGATGAAATATTTGAGAAGATTTTTAGTTACTTAGACGGAAGAGATTTAGAAGTGTCGAGTGTGGTTTGCCGACGCTGGAAGAAATTGGCTGACCCAAGACTAATGGGCCCCCTTCTTTTTCTTGGAAAATCCCCTAATGGTCATTACTACCCGAGGAAATACTGCAAAAAATTTCTGAATTTTCTACAACAACTTGAAGCGCAGTTCAACCGTCCTTATTGCATGCTTTTGACCTGAGTAGATAACCTTCAGGTCTCCACAGCATTAAATATATTTCAAACAAAAATTAATTAGAAATTTATAAAAGCTAAACCATATTTATAAGCGAACCTTCACAACCTCCTTTAATCCCAGGTTGGAATACTGTGTCAAAAACTAGGAAAAGAATTCCGCTCATCAGTACGGCGCATGGTGATCCTTAACCTTGTAAAATCCCAACTCAAACGGAAAAGCCTGATCCTCCTCCTTCAAAGTTTTGCTAATTTAAAAACCTTTATCGACACCGGAAGTAACCACTTTTCCAGTAAAACTTCCCTACTGTCTCCAGTTCAAAACCCCAAGAAAGAAATGAAGCGTAGTGAATTCATTGATTTCAAATATGCTCTAAAAACGCTTCGAGTGTTGAAAATAACTCGAAGCAGCGTCACTAAAGAGCTAGTAATTTTGATAAATATCCTGACTCAAGGGGCACGAAATATAGACGACTTTGAACTAACCATTTACTCCAAAGCCTCAAGAGCAATTCCAACTCTTATGTCAAAATCAGAAGAAACTGAACAGTCAAGAACTATTCAAAGCTTTACACAAGGTCTTAATTTATTTTTGTCTAAAAACAGTTTAAAAATACGAAAACTAAAATTCTCCTGGAGCGACGGAGAATACCAAGGGTACTTTGGAAAATGCTTGGATGCTTTGGACAACTTAAAACTAAACAAATTAAGTGACCTAACCCTTGACTTCGAATATCATGACATGAAAAGCCCTCGAAATTTATTAAAAATCCGAACTTTTTTAGAACATCACTGTAACAGATGTCTAAGGGAATTCACTCTGGGAAAAATCCTCCTAGGGGAATCTTGGTATCAAACCATAATGTTCCTAGATGACCTCAAAGGTCATGAGCTATTTTCAACTAAATTTAATTTCGAATTGGTCATAAGCGACACTTTTGGACTTGCGATGGCCGCCTCTTCTACAATGAAGATCCTTAGACTGAACCTTTTCCAAGAGGCTGTGACCCGAGTTCACATTCGGGTTGAAAATGAGTCAACAGAAGCCATTTCTCAGTTTATAGGAATGCGAAGGAAAGAGCAGTACATGAGGGTTAAGTCATTTCTTTTGACTTTTGACCCGGATGCTCAAACAAGCTACAACTTTAAAGATATATGCATGGATATAATTGTTCACAATTATCCGAATTTGACCGAGCTGAGGATTTCAGATCGATTGTTAGAGCATACGGAAATGTTTAATCGAGTTACCGGAAGGAAGCAAAAGGTTAATGTTCCTAGGGGGAGCGTAGGAAATTCGGATTTGCAGTTGATATGTGGTACTTTGAGGAGATTGAAGGTGTTGAAGTTGTGGATTGACATGGGTAAAGTTGATGACCATGGTCTTACGGGGATTCATGATGGGGATATTTCAATCTTGTTAGAGGATGATGTGAATTATACGTGGAATAATTTTGGACATGATTTACAACCTAATTTCTCAAATCTTAGAGGTATTTAAAATTAGGGTTTTACGAAGGCATCCTTGTTCCTGCATTTACCAAATAGTCAATAATATTGCCAAAATTAAATTGCAATTACATAAACCTTTCTTTTAGACATAGAAGAAATTTCATTAAGAGGGTTGGGATCATCTGTGACCGATATCTCTGCTAAATTTGGATTTGAAAACTTGGAGAGTTTGAAATATTTAGAAATAGTGGGCAATTTCAAGGTTTTTTCAAAGTTTTAATATTTATATTGTGTACTGCTGTTATTTACTTACTTAGAATCCTTTAAAACGTTTATATTTCTGACTGTTAGACGAATGTTGAAAGTCCCTTTCCCATATGTTAAACTTGTTTGAACAATCACTTATCATTGGTGTTCTAATTAAGTAAACAGCATGTTATTAATCCACATACTAAAACGTTTCTTCTGTATTTTGTACAATGAAAATATACAAAACTGTTGGTTTCAGATTAGCTGGAACGGAAGAAAGTGTCTGAGACAAAAATTAAAGTCTTTTGGGACTAAAGTTAAAATTTCACATGCTTCTTACTAAATCATTTAATTAAGGAAGGTAATAATGAATTGACAATATAATTTGAAACTAAATAAATGGCTCAGTAGAGAAAATAAAGGTTAAATCTACTACCACAAGTCCTTGCCAACATCATATTGTTATACGTAACTTTATACTTGCCAGACCTTTTTGGAACATATCGCAGTTGAGGAAATGTCAACAGTCCACCTGGTCAAGTCTTGGCTTTCAAAATAAATAAAAATAAAACATAGAAATAGATTACTTTGACAGAAACTATTCTTTCATGAAAAAAAAATTCTCGAATAAAGTAGATTCACGCAAATGCACCGTAGTTGTCGTGTTTTCGCTTATGGTATAAGGTAATTTTGTGCTTCCAGCAGTGTACAAAAAACCGTGTTAAAAAATAAAAACCTCTTCGTTTTTTATTTCATTCAGAAGTAACATAAAATAAAGAAAGTAGAATAAATGTCGAAAACGAGGTGTATGAATGAAGAATGAGTACTTAAGCAAAAATGTAGCCAAAAAATTCTGTGTAGAATCCTAGGGTGAAACGCAGCATCTAAGGAATTAAATTCAAATACAGATATACAGAGCGTATTATAGTAAAAGCAAAAAGTAGATTATGTTCATAATCATCTCACAATCATCTCACAATCGATTCTTCTTCTGGTCTACTCTAAGATTCAGAAAAATTTTATGTTCCTATTTGACACAATTGTTGACTTGGAAAGCGTCTTTATTTCGAAGGGCAGTGAAAAATATTTCAAAATTAGAATTGTATTCTTGTCGACTCACATGGATGGACTTTTTTGAGCTTGTTCATCTCTTTCAAAATTTAAAGGAGTCGGAGATTAACAATTGTCATTTGACTTTGACTCAGGATTCAATTACAGGTAAATTAATTATAGACTCGCTCATCAATTCATGAAATTTAAAAAAAACGTACAAGGATTTGACAAGTCATAAAAAGGGACAACTCTTCATAATTAATTTTACATTGTATACTTTTTTTTCAGGCCAACTTCTAAATTCCTTGGGAATGCAAAGATCCGAATCTTTTCCAGAAATTCTTGACCTAGTCACCCTCCAGTGCCCTTCCCAAGACTATTTATTCACCACCCTTCAAACCCTTCGTATTTGGGAGCCAAAAGATACATCGAAAAGTGACTGGATGACCTCCATCCTCCTAACACTCTTGAAACCCCGTAGAGGTGACTTCATCTCAGAATTCCAGTTAGAACTAGGTCGATCAAGTGCTCAACTATGGGAATCTGACGATCAAAATAATTTATGGCACTCTTTCTTAGGGTGTAAAAACGTTTCTAAAATCCTAATCACCTCGAGGCATAATGTCTCCTCTTGATGATCAACAGATTTTTTATACACCTTAACCTTTGGAACCGTCCCAAGACCCACCTTTCCAAACCCCTTAAAGAATTTTTAATAAGCCTTCGACCTCTTGTTCTTTGGAATAGTTTAAAGCGTTACTTAATCCCCCTTCTACAGCTACTTCCTGACCTGAAACTCTTCTGTGAAAAATTTAGTATTGCGAGGAAACAATCTTTGAAACTTCACCAGCTCCAGCGTCAATACAACGAAAACTGCGAGCCCCATGAGATGCTTCAAGTTCAAATAGGAGTAATAATAGATGATCAAGGTGGCTCAGCTCCACTTGTAAAAGAGATCCTCAAGGTGACCTCTGAACTCTACCAAAAACACGTGATAGCTGTTGAGGTCATTAGTCATACTGATGGGATTCGTGAACTTCGGGATATGTTCCCTCATACGAAGCATATACAGTACAAAAATGTGGAAAACTTTACTTTCTCCACGAATGGGGCATGTCGACCGAGATTTTTCACTTTAAATGTGAATTCAATTGCTCATAATTTTCCAAATTTAACAGAGCTGGGAATTGTGGACGGCCCTTCATTTCAATGGGATTACATGCTGCATATTGCTACCTTTAAAAATGTAAATTTGCAATTACTTTCTCATAGTTTGGTATCTATGCCAACTTAATAAAAAATTCGATGATGCACTAATAAAATCTACCATACTCATAAAATAAAAATTCGATTTAGTTTTTTTGTCAATTTTTGTAAAATTTTGTCCATAAATTGAAATCAACGCACCTTTGTTGTGTAATGTCCCTAGAATTGGAATCGGACGCGAAATTTTTTGCTACAGTTCTCTCTAATAACGGTACGATACATTTTAATCGATTTTTTTTACTATTTAAAAAATCCAATGGACTATATAATATATTTTTTTAAATGAAGGAAATGCTTTACCCCTTACCTTAAATTCGATAAAGACCACTAACAACCCAACAAACTCTAATCAAACTATCACAACATTATCATTATCATTCCTTGGAACAAGACCAGAGAATACGCCAGAGACCAATACGCCCGGAAAAACAAGACCGACAAGACCCAAACGTTTACCTCCGTTCCTGACACTACTGGGCCCTTCGAGGTCCAGTATTAGTGTTTTCGATCCTGAAGCAAATCTCGATCCTAAACTATTGGACTCTGAAGTCAAACAACACCGCTATTCTCCAGATTTTAAAAAAATCACTTTGTTGAGATTCATTTCAGTACGTTAACCTCATTGATATTCGTATTTTTTTAATTCTACAGATATTTTTACTTCACAATGATTTTAGAAAACGTCAAGTGTGATGCATACATGAATAAAGTGTTGGCCCTTAAAAATTTCCCCCTGTCGAAACCTCGGATTTCCCCCTGGCCCAAAAATTTCCCCGCCGTGTGGTTTGTTACAACCCCATAGATCTTGTTCAAAATAATAAACTTCCATCTAAAATACCCGACCCCCATCGGCCTTATTGATAATAATCAACCCCTTCTATGTTCTGAAATAACCGAACCTCAGATGTCATAGACCTTTTATAAAATAATTATACCGGTGATAATCAAGATACAATTAATTAGGGAAGGGTTAGTGTTAAGGTGATTTAATTTACAATTTTGAAAATTAACAAATTTTATTTTTCGAAATGTCCAAAAACGAAGTGTGTACCGGTGTATAAAAGCACGGGGATTTGAATGAGCTATTTAAAATCGAATCGGAGAAATGAGAGAGCAGATGTGAAACTTAAAGTTTTTTTCCACGTTTTTAAAATTTTGAATTTCTTTTCCTAATTAAAAAATTTAAAATGTACAGATACTGAGATACTTCAAAGCATGGGTTTTCTAATGGTCTATATCAAATTGAAATCGAACACAAGACCACTACAAAGTTAAAAAAACGAAATCTTTTTTTGAAAAGTTTTGAATTGTTTGAAATTGCTTTTCGAAATTTCCAAAAACCAGGGAATTAAAATGAGCTAATTACTGCAGAATCAAATGAGAAATGAGACAGGAGGTACATGAAAAGTTTTCAAAATTTCAAATATTTTTCGACAAATCCAAAAAAGAAAAGTATCCTGCAGGCTTACTTAAGCTTGCCAGTTCTAATGAGCTATTAGAAAAAAATCGGATGAAAAATCAGAGAGGAGATACAAAAAAAACTTTAAAAAATTTTTTTTTTCGAAGTGTTGAAAATTTTTAATTTATTTTTTTTTCGAAATTTCAAAAAAATGGTGCGTAAAAGTGCATTAAAACACGGTGATTCTAATGATATTTTCGAAATTAAATTCGATTCAAAAACAGAAACAGAATTAAAAAACCAATAATTTTTTTAAACGTGGCAAAAAGTTCTGAGTTTCTTCCCCATTTTCCCCTTTTCTCTCCTGTTTTCCCTTATTTTTATCTTCCCTTTAGCTCGATACAAGACAAAGTACTTGTATCCTCTTTTTTTCTCATTTTTTCCCTAATAATCCCTTATTCCCTTATTTTTTTCTTCCCTTTATCTCAAGACGAGACAAAGTACTTTTCTCCTCATTTTTTCCCTTCTAATCTCTTTTTCCCTTATTTTTTTTCTTCTCTTTATCTCGATACAAGACAAAGTACTTTTCTCCTCTTTTTTAATCATTTTTTCCCCAATAATCTCTTTTTCCCTGATTATTTTCATCAAACAAACAAACTTAGGATCCTAAGGTCACAGACATAAAATGTAGTATTTTTTGAAATCTCCAAACTAAGAGCCTTTGATTGATTAGCCATTTTAGTGGGGTCAATAGGGTTATAGGGTCTGATCAACACTAACCAATAATCTATGTTTTTTAAAGTCAGGGCAGTCTAGGGAAGAATTCGCAAGAAGTTACGGCATTTCAAGAAACACGCTGGATTTGTGGATCAGTAACCTGTAATATAACTAACCTGTAAAGTAACCAACCTGCATTTAACGGTATGAAAAATAAATATAAATACTAAAGAGAAATTAATTTAAAAAAAATACAATTTAGCCCCTAGATACCCCAACAGCAATCCAAACGGCAACAGTTTAAAAAACGGGCCTTTTTAAGAATTAACTGAACAGTAAAATCTGTTGAGATTTGAAATTTCTACTCATTATCATCATCATAATGGCTGCAGACTGTGTTGCCTTATCTTTATCGATTGATAAGGTGGACAAAGAAGTGGTAAAACTCCAGGAGAAGGAGATTACCGACGTCTGGAAAATATGTTTACTTCAGAAATTAGAAAAAGTGAAAGAAAAAATAGAAAATGTGAAGACTCCATTATTCATAGAACCGGATGTGCATCCTCTAAAAATCTCTCTGGTATCCTCATCTTTCTAGTTGTTTCTTTTACACCTCAATTCTTTCACATGCTGTCTCAATTCGGTGTCAAACTCGGTTGAAATCTTTAAAATATTGTTGCAGGTATTGAAACGGGGTTTGGACTTTGGAAACACCCCCTCAACAAGAAGCTCTTTGGAAACTCTGAAGGCCTTGAGATCGGTTTCTTTGGAATGGAATCACCTCATTACTCCAATGTTGATGACGAAATCAAATGTAAACCCTCTGAAAAGCCTGGAAGATTCAATGCGAGATTTTGGCACAGAAAATATCACGTCACCAACAATTCTTAACTTCAACAATTCGTCTTTGATAATTAGAAACGCAGAACTACTTGCTGATAAAGAAGATTTACGCAATTGGTTACAAATTCATGGACATAAATTCATTGAATTAAACATTGGAGGAGGAAAAGAACGGATTGAGGAAAAAATAATCTATCCCATGCTGGAAAACATGCTTCCAAACTTGCAAAAACTAAATCTGTATGTTGTTGACCTGGAACCAATCTATCACACACCGCAAACCCGCAAACAAACTCGCACTCACATGCTAAAAGTTAAACACATTAGCGTTACTACTTCCTTCGCTTGCAAGGAAAATGTGATTGAATCAGCAATGGAAATTATGTTCCGGATGGAAAGTATTGAATCCTTAAGTTTGAACTTAAGATGGACAAATAGTTGGCAAGCATTTTTTTCAAGCTTTATTTCAAACCACGATGGGATTTTTAAAAATCTGAGTAGATTAGACCTACTTGGCTTCTACATAAATAAACCCGTGGCTAAGATCCTGAAACAAGTTCAGTTTCCAAATCTAAAGCACTTAAGGATACAAGTATACAGACAGCAGACACGTTGGTCTTTTTCTGAAACATTTGGAGAGAATTTGGAGACATTGGATATGCAAGCCGTAGGGAAGGATATGGGTGAGGTCACTTATGACTGGGGTGGAATGTCCAAGCTGAAAGTATTTGACTACTCCTTTAATGAGACATCTCTGAAGTATACTGAATCTGACTCAGACTCTGAAGGGACTTACTTGCCAGACCCTTATGATGATAGTTATGAGTACGAGGAAGAGTATGAGGATCCTACGATAGTTCCTTTTTCTGTGAAGGATGTCGTGTCATTCATGCCAGGATTGAAGGAGTGGAAAGTTATTCAATGCAAATTGAAGGAACGAAGAGTTCCGAATGCTATCCCTAAGTTTAATGGGATGATCATGGAGTCTTGTAATGTCTTTAGTGATGTCAATTGTGGAACAGGGGAGTGTTTTCATGTTGAACAATTGTTGGAAACTGAAGGTCAAGAAGAGTTGAATTATGGATGGTTGGAAAAACTTCATTTCTCTTGTAGTTTTACAATACCTGGGTTGGTTTCTGATGTGGCAAGTGCATTCGGAAATATTAAAGAATTGTCGATTTGGATCATGTCCAAGCTTCTGAATAATTATTTCTCTGAACTCCTCCCCCTGGAGAAGCTAAAAGTCTTGAAGATTAGTTTGACTTCGAACATGGAAGACTTTCCAATAACTGTCAATTCGAACCTTCCAGAGTTTAAAAGTGAGTTAAATTTTAAGATTATCAGAGTAATTGAATCATTTTTTGCGGAGAGTAATTTTATTTTTAAATGAGCCAAAGCAGGTACAATCAGTAATAATGTAAATGAACCACCAATTCTTTAATTTGTTTTAGACCTGAAGGAGCTGCTATCGGAAAAATGTTCTTATGTACCCGTGACATCATATGAGGGGCAGTATGAATACCATATTTCTGGCATTTAGGAAGCACATACTGGATTTACTGGATGCAAATCTTTGAAAATTCTTTCGTTTAAGATTAGGAAGGTATATAGAACTAAGGAGAGGTCTTTGGATTTTAGTCAGAATGTTATTTTCAAAATTCAAAAAGCAAAAGGACTGCTTTAAAACTTGAGTATTAAAGCAGTCGCATAATTGTTTGTAGAATTATGGCTTGGGGTGAGTGAGGGTTATTTCATTGAATGAGCGGGTTTTGCTTGATCAAGCTCTATTACATTACGTTTAAAATATTATTAAATGATGAACAGTTTAGTAATTATAGTCTGATATGTTTTTATTTAGGTTGACGCTGGTGAATTGGATAAGTTTCGAGAGGAACTACGGAAAAACAAACCGGATTTGGCAGTAAACTTCTTGTAGTCCTGTACATTCTTGCTCATACAATTAGTTACTCACAAATCACATGATCATTAGGCTTTCGTTCACAAATGAAAGTTTAATTTTTAAAATTTTAGTGTTAGACTGAGTTGTAATTTAATCAAGGATTTAAATTAAATTTAGTTATTAATGTTGTAACAAATATTGATGCTGCTTTCCCATATGTAAATGTTCATTAGGTCATGAGTTGTGCTTGTCCATGCTATTAAAATTATTTAAGTAACATAAAAAAGAACTAGTTCATTGCCATTCTCACGTATACTTATTTCACGAAAGAAGCATAACGTTTTTATGGACAAAATTCATAATTCTCAATTTAACCAACGCATTGTGATAGTAATTATTCATCTAATTAATCTTAAGTAAGGCATCATAATTTGTAGTGCCAAACTGCCGTAAATTGAGAGGACAGGAGAGTATGTATTATACGTTAAGTTAGTTTGTTGACATTTTATAAATTACATGGATAAAAAACTTTTTGATGAATTTTTTTTCAGACCAATTTTAGTCTTTAAAGCAGCTGCAAGGCTGCAAGTATTTTTAAAGTCCACCCTGTGTCGACACTTCCTCATCTTCATTTTTCTTACGTTAGAATATTTAGAAGTGAACTCACGAACTACATATTATTATTATTATTATTTACATTGTATTTACAAAATTAATATAGCAATGAATGTCATTAATACTTACCTTGATATATTTGACAAGTCTCTGAACTTGCCGATATTCCTGAGGAAGTTCCGGTGAGCTACTTTGCTTTTCAGCCCAATCAGCCCCACCGGGTTGGCTCTCTTCCGATGACTCAGCCTCAGATGACAAGGGTGCCGCAGGACCGGAAGTAGTATTAAAACCGATAGATAAAGTATTTTTACGACTTAGAGACTGGGCGCCTTGATACGTTCCTCGTCGAGTATTACTAAAAACCACCTCTCACCTCTCTAGTACCATAATACCAAACAACAGTAGCTTTTAGCTAAATCCACCCCTCACCCGTCTAAAAATGTTTCTAAGTCAATAAAAAATGTTGTTGAAATTTTCAATTGGTGGATTCTATAAAACACACCCATCACCCCTCTAAAAATTCAAAATTGCTCTACAATGTAATAGAGGTACACCTTATAACACACCTCACCCCTCTAAAAGTTCAAAATTGCTCTACAATGTAATGGAGGTACACCTTATAACACACACCCCTCACCCCTCTAAAAATTCAAAATTGCTCTACAATGTAATGGAGGTACACCTTATAACATTTAGTCTTAAGACTACTTTAAGATGGTCTTAAAATAATTGTGAATTCATTTCCGGGGTTCTAAACCGGACCTTACCTTTATTTTAGGGGAATTTGTCAAAGATTAGACTGAATTAGCTTATCTCTATCTGTTACATTATCCAGTCCTAAGAAATGATAAAGCGTCATTACAATACACAATTAAAACATATTTTGAACTGAATCTGCACTCTGAGCGATTATCTCGACGCTCCGCTAAAATTAAAATAGCCTACGTCTTAATAATAACCAAATTCTTCATAAACTGTACATTGGGAGATATAAACTCATCAAAGTAAAAGAATAAAATTAATTTGTGTGCGCTACAAATGTTAAAAAAGTATGTGACACTTGAAATGATGAATCAGGGGTAAGGCTAGGGACGCCCAAGTAATCCCTTGCTATCTCAGCCAAGGCAATTAAACATCTGTCCAACTTGCAGTTGTCATTAAGCTGAGCAAATGATTCTGAGTATATCACCATAATGTTTTCTGAAAAAAGTATTTAATAAATTACCTAATCATTTTAAATTCCTTGCGAATTTTATACCTCAGTACTAATTTTTATGCACAAGACAATGTAACTAGATTATGAAACATGTTGAGAAATTGTGAAACGTTCCTCACTTCCCCTTCTTTTATATCACTGTCCAGAATTTTGAAGGTGGATGAAGTTACAGAATCCAATATGGTTTTAATCAGTGCTCCGAACGAGAAGGTTTCGAGACGAGACGGCCCCGTCTCGTCTCGTCTCGAAAAATTCTTGTCTCGTCTTGAAAGTTTCGGTACGAGACGACCCCCATCTCGTCTCGTCTCGAACCTAGACGAGACGAGACGAGATGTCTCGAAATCCAATAAGTGTGTATAAATCAATGCAAATGAATAAT
>JAQGBU010001755.1:0-11605 GCA_034698605.1 Isotoma decorata | reverse complement strand
GTTAGAGGCATACCCATTAATAGGATAGCTAACTAAGGTTTTGATGAGAGTTTAAGGGCCTCGTAGAAAAAACCCTCACAAGCGTTAGAATATTTCTTTGCCCAAATCGTAAAACATATATTTGATAATGAGTTAAAAAAATAAAAAATATGATTCGATCAACGTGTGAGGTCGTTAGATTACTTTAAAGAATTTGGTTAGAGTTGGACGGATTTATCAGGATGAGATTTTATTCAGTTGAAGCGTCACAGAACAAGAAGTGACAGACTTTGGAAGGACATCATATTCTGATCATGGTCAACACTATACTGGATGAATACCTTCTAAAAGTTTTTCTAATGTTAAAAAGGCATTTGCTTTTGCTCTTGGCCATGTATGCTCTTCTATAATGCACTTTTATTTTATCAACCTTATTATCTCTATCTCTTTTAAGCGTCCTTTTATAGGAGAAAATCTTTGTTCGTATGGTTGATGGTGTTCAGTGACTCGTAACCTGACTGGCCTGGCTCCCTCGTCATATTACGTCTGTTTAGGATTGACGGAATGGCGTTATGGTGATAGAGAAGAACAAGAAGGATGACAGTTGTGTGACTGATCCACTCTATCCATATAAAATATCCAATCCGGACCAAACTCCATAAACCAAATACCGAATTTTATTTTATTTAAAATCTTACACAGAATAACAGAATATATCTGCTCTTCCAAATAATAATGCTATTATATAGGAGCGTTTTAGTAGGCATGGCTGTCTATCTCTTTTCAGAGAAAGATGAGTTGAGTATGCTTTGACGTGGTACTTATTAAACGTAAAGGCCTCCCAAGGAAGACTTGTTCTTGTGTAACAAGGTAATGTAGAAGACCAGAGATGCCGAAAACTTGATTTTCCTCTATTTCTCTTAGTACCATGTGATCAACTGTCTTTACGAATCAACCATCAAAAAATTCCAGTTTAACATGGCAAATGTATCAAATAAATACTTAAATCTATAATAATAATAGCTATAAAATCATCAACAAAATTGGTTATATTTTTTTTAGTTTGGTCCTTTTGTATGCAAAGGTATTTACTTTATAAATTACCATTGTTAGTTTACTTTGTTTCAAAATGTAGAGAATTAGATGAACACTGTTTATACTTTACTTTTTGCTTTCCAATAGTAAGCTTCAATCATGGATTGAAAAAAAATTAAATGAACGAATAGAGTTTAAGTTAATGGATAAGGGCGAGCCTAATTATGATCAGAAATCACAAAACTAGAAGGTAATCTTGTTTCTCTATGAGTACATAATACCCCTTCGCACCTTTATAAGTTAATGTTTTGTATTTTGTCTTCCTAAATCTTAAATCTTAAGAATTTATAACCAAACGCAATGGTAAGATCAATAAATGATTAATTCACTTCTGTAAGCATACAAAGCTCTCTTTCATTACTTTTTAAGAAAATTTTTTCCACTTAAGTAACTAAGTAAAATTTGTGGTCAAAACCAATTTTTCAGCCAATTAAAAAGCACAACATCCTTCATTCTGCATGCAAACATCCCCAAGTCAAGAAAGTAAGTAGGGGAACTGATTGCCAATTTAGAAGAAAAGTTAGTATAATGTACATGTGTTGAGTTCAAGCTAAAGAGTCCCTATAAGAGAAAACTTTCCTAATGACAATATTTGCCCAGAACGGAGATGACCCGTGACAGTGCGTGACTGAAGCATATGTCAATACTAAAAGGTTTCAAAAAGGTCGAAGAGTATCTAAGTGAGTGGCAGACCCATCCGCTTGTTTAAGGTTTAGCAGCCTACATACGACTACTCCTACTGCCTAATGCCAATGCCCAGCTCTACTAATTCCGTTCCAACTTCCGATCTCTTAAGTGGTTTTCTATAAATCACCTCCCATACACTTGGCAAAGGAAACATGAACATGCAATTACTAACCATCGGATAATGCACAGAAACACACACACACACTCTCAAACTTTCAGTAATACCACCTTATTACCATTACCCCACAGTGTCAGGACTTATTATAGGACATGAATACCTTCAAGAGTAACATTTTTGTACCAGCATGGGGTTTTTTAACTCAAAAATAAGTAAAACCAACAACAAGGATCGATTCGATGTATAGTCTTTCAATAATTAGTAATCCATTTCAACGCTTCTACTACATAACTTTTAATACCTCTTATTAGTTTATACAAATATAGTAGGAAAGGAAGATAAGCCAGAATAATAATACTTTCTGTTTGAATACCCTTGAAAGTTTGAGAACTCTTTTGCCTTGTCGGTGGTGACCAGGAAATGAGGACGAGGGAGCTGTATTGTGATAGCTTGTAGTAGTAGTAGTAGTAGGTAGGTCAATTGACAGTGGTAGAGTATTATTACACTTAAATTGGGCTTTACTCCAACGTAATGATGGGATAAATGAATTAGTGTAAACAAATTCAAAGGCTCCTCACGGTCATGTAGTAGGATCTATTATGAATCTATCATGTATGAAATCAGGCAATCAGATCATTGTGCACTGATACTCATCCATCAAACCCATACTGGTCGTTTTTTATTTTGCATTCTATTCCTTCTATCACCATAGAATATTGAATTATGTTATGAATATTATGATGATATCGTTATGATTTCTGCATCCGAGTTTTTTTATTATTATCCTTCTCGACAAAGTGAGCTCTTACCACAACTCTGTGATTCAAAGTAGTCTACTAGGAGAAGCAGAAGTATTTCATTGTAATGCATAATATTATTCTCAAAAGGAGAAAAATACTATTGACCATGTTGAGTTTGGAATTGAGTGTAGAGACCCTTGGCCTAATCAGGCATATAAATCCAGGTGGAAAATTATTCAACCGTTCTACAACTTCATACAACAACTACCATTTTTCTATCATCATCCTTTTCAACATAAGCCGTCCTCATACCTACTTAATCTATCTTTCTATCTTTGTTGTTATCATTCATCTGCTTGAGCTTGGTGCAAACATTTTTCAGCTTCTATTCTCATCTTCACATCGGATGGGTTTATTCATTTAAAAAAAGGAAAGTAGGCTTTCAGTAGATTTTTCAAATGAGAATGGGCATGTAAATGGATTTTATATAGATCTCTTTGCGTATCTCTGTAACCCACACCACAGGCAGGCACATTACCACCTCTGATAATTTTTCGCACTGAGACCCAACTGGAGATCATGATTAGAATAGAATGTTATATTATATTGGTTTGAATAATTTAAAGCTGTTAAAGCTTGTGAGTAAGCTTGGTGGGGAAAACTAGATTAACTATCAAACTCTGTAGGCTGTTCATACATTAAAAATTAAGTGGTTTTCAGGATTAAAATATCCTTTAGTTCTTGTGGGTGTAGTATGATGAGTTACCTGACCTAAAAGCATAATGAATAATAAAAAGTACATAGTTACAAATTTCAAAAAGTCCTATCGGAATTTTGCCCAGTATGAAATTAATGATAAGGATAAAGACTCGTGTGTTAATGACAGCATCAGGATTTTGAAATTGTCTATCAAAAAAAGTGTATGCTCGGTTATAAATTTGATCTTACATTTCGTATAGAATTTTTACTCATCATTTTTTAAATGTATTCTTTGGACATGATCGGAATGACAGATTTTGCATTCACTTATGAATATATTGAGTTTTATTAGTCTGATTGAGTGGGGAAGAAAATTTAAAGCAGGCTGTACATCTTTATAAAATACTTTTACTATACAAAACAAACACTAAAAACTATTATAATTTAGTTTAATATATACTTTGCAATAGATTTAAATTCCATAAGGGATAAATTCCACTTTATTAGTATTACATTGCCTCCACCACTAAATCACACAACATATAATATTATTATTATAGTAGCTACCAATCAGTTTCAACTTTTGTACATGATTGATATGAACTTCAAGAGAAAAGAAAAAGCTCAAAGAACTGGTTGACAAATGGATTCAACGAAGCATTAACACACATATTATTGCTATTTACTCATTACAACCTTTATCTCATTTAGAGAACAAATAATATTTCAAAACAATTTAAATTCATCCTACAAGACAGGAAATCACTTCATGTCTCATCTCCTCTTTACATTAAACCAAGCAAACCCGACCTCAATAATCATAATCGCAATCATACAATTGCTATCAGTATCATCCATCTTTCCCTTCTATTTAACAGCACACTATACTCACAGTCATCATTCTTCATCATATCATTTTTTTTATACATGTGCATATTTCTTCTACTACGTAGGTATAATTAATAATTCAAAGACTTTTTTCCATCAACACTATATAATGCTAAGGCTATATAATTATTCCTTTTTATTATTTAGAGAATCATCCACTAGACTGAATTCACTCACTGACAGTGCAAACACAATGTAAATCTGTCAGGTACATGTGTTCCACTTTGTTTTCTACGAATGCCCATTATTTAGCTAAAAGAGTACACACATACATTCAGTATAGACTTGGTTTTAACCAATGCTTAATAGCGAATGGCACCTTTTCCTAAAAAAAAATACAGTATTAAGATCCTTATTCACTCTCATTCATTGAGGATCGTTATAATTATCCAAATTCCTTTGTTAAATCTGTTTCAAACTGATAATGACATGATCCAACTATTCCTTCTTCCTTTTTCAGTTGAGTAAATCTTCCCAGCAGGGTTTTATCTTTCCTTTGAAATGCTTCTGAACCATCAAACTCATTTAAAAAAACAACACATTTTTTCTGCTTTGTTAAGTCGTGGTCATTAATTACTATCGAATTTAGTCCATATCTGAAAGAATAACCAAATAAGGGTGAAAAGAAAACTTCAAATTAATATTCCTAAGTCGTTGTAACAATAAAAAAAAGGTTGGATCTAATGAACCCAAAACTAACTTTAGTTTAGCTTGATTAAAAATTCGCAAAAAATACACAAAGGCAGTAATAATTAAAATTTGAAACACAAACATCAAAGCAAGTCAATTTTCATATGAATCTGTAAACAATTTTTGGCTCAAGCTCAAAACAAAAATCCATTGTACATTTGACTCGTGCCATTTATGTATACTAAAAATGTGATATTAGAAAAATGAATAGAAATCCAGAAATGAGATATTTTAACAATTTCTGAATAAAAGTTTTCATACTTTAGAGTGTACTGTATACAAACAAACAATCTATTCTCTTCTACTCTTACAATAAGAATATGAGTACAATAATGTAATGTAAAGAAATCCTTTTGAAAAAATGCGACTAAAAGGTATGATAATAAATATATGAGAAGATTACATTAGTTTTAGCATTAAAAAGGAAGGGAGTCAGCCTGGAAGTGAAAATGTTTCACCAAGATAATGAAATAAGAATGAGAAAGGCATTGAAAAGGAAGGTGTCTCGGATCAAATAACGGACCGATAGTTCCATCAAAGGTTTTATCAGATTTTTCAGCTCAGACAAGGGGAAACAATTCGAGGGCAAGTTGAACTTATTAGTAGATAGAAATATAGAATAAAAATCGGTACTCTGAAATACATATAATATATAATACACACTTTTAAGTAATTCAATATAACAGTTTAGCTAACAGTATAATGTATCTTTGCCTTGGCTTCAACTTTTAGTTTCCAAAAACCTTTACCACACTACTGACACTAACCGACGACGGTAAAATGCCAGCTAGGCAGACACGACGACACAAGTGCAGAATAATATTAAAAGTTTAAAAGAGTACATTAAAACGCACTTCTAAAAGATGCTACTACTACTACTAGTTAATTATATCAAAAAGGAAATAGAAAAGGTGGATTGTGTGTTTGTGTTTTTTAACGTATTTTGATACCTTTCCATACGATACAGTTTTTTGTATTTTTTTAATACTGTAAATCATTTTGTATTGTATTATTATTTTATGAAAGGCTGAACTAAATACAAAATCGAATCATGATGGGTTTTTTTTTATAAAGAAGACTTTTTATAAAATAGAGCAGAAGGTCACTTAAGAACAACTGATGAAGACCAGAATAACTAGATGTAGGGCTGAAGTATCATATTACAGTAGAAAACATGACATTAAAAGTTCATTTTATAATGAAAGAAAAAAATTATTTTTTATGATAAAGTATGTTTATGTTATGTAGTCTATCTGTTGGGATGTGAAAGCATCGTAGGCTTCGGTATTTATTTATAGCTTTTGAGACAAATTGGGTCTTCGAAATTATGGTAACCTTTTAAAGCAGAGGGCAAATCCCAACCTATGTAACTAACTAACCTACCTTACCCTATTTGGTATGTCGAACCGAAGCAAATCCATTATCTACCTGATTACCGTTGATATTGTGATGGTTATTCATTCTTGTGGAAAATAGAGATAGGAAAGGGTCCTAATTATGGAGCATTGTAGGTTGTTTCTCTCTCAAATGTGAACAAACACTATTTTTATTATTCAAATAGCTCTCCAACAGAATATCAACATAAACAGGTTATGCTTGTACTACATACCAACTTAATCTTAAATTTTAAATGACATTCTAAATCCATTCAACCATAAAAATATAGGTTCGATTTCGGATAAAACTGAGCAAAATTAAAAACTTGCTTCATTCTGGCTCTCAAAATCCCACAGTAAAAAATTTTAGTTGTCAGTTGTTCAGCTATATTTGCAAATCGTTATTCAAAATCAAAGAATTGCAAAAATTAATCCTTTATATAAATCCTAATCTGACAATCTTCTTCAAAAATCCCCTAAAACATTCGGCCATTCAACTAAATTCATTAAAGTCTCCCACAACTTTCCCAAAGGTTAAAGCCAAACGACCCTATAGAGTCATTTAAAACTTTAGCTTCATCACCACTTAAACCAAGAAAAGTAACCAAAAATATTCCCCACTTTCATCCTACAGCACTCAAGATGATGATGATCATCATCATACAACCAAAACTATCTCCACAGGAATTAGTACCCCTCATAAAACGTTGAAATGTAACAAGAGCTCTTAAGTCACAAATTGTTCTTATTACCATCATTATTATTTTATTTTCCTGACAGTCAAGAGCAAATGTAAACAGATTACAGAACTTGTACAATATACAACCTACACACATGAGGAAGGAGTCACTGACAGATAGACTAGTCTCATAAAGTCAAACAATTTGATGGACTATATACCTAAGTAGACATTTTTGGACTCAATATAGTTCCACATCCTTATCATCATCATCCTCACCACCACCATCCACAATCATCAAATATGAGTGGATTGTTAAGGGAAAATAAACTCATTCTGGCACAGTAGGGGCAAACCAATATTATCATTGTTCCGGAAAGTGAAAATTGCTTTCCAATACCAATTAGCCTTTCTCCCTGTCTAATACCCCAGATTTACTTTAGAACTCTCCACTTCCACTATACATACACTTATCATTCTAAATTTACTTTCTATTTGTACAAGTAAATATTTTGAGCATATAAACCTAACAATGCCCAATGTGTGTGTAACTATGAATGTACATGAACACACTACTACTACAGGATTTCATATAAAGTAGGACCTACTCCTTCAGTACCCGAAGTGTGTAGTCACATCAAGTATATAGGACACACACACACCAAGGTTTCTATTTAGAAAAGCAATTGAAAATTTAATATTATAACACGATATTATTATTACTACCAAGATCTCAAGAGGACTCTTTTAGCCCTCTGACTCTTCTCAAGTATTTGCACATTACTTTTTGAATAAAATACAATACAATGTATGCATTTATGCTTTCTCTCTCTCGTACATAATGTTCATCAATGTTTTTTCTATTTGCTTTGGAACTCCTAGTAAAAAAGCATCAGTACCAAAAAATATGTTATTCTCCATCTGCTTTATTTTGTAATATTATGTACACTTACTTCCTTTCTGACTTAAAATAATAAAAAAATAGCACTAAAAGTATTTCTTATTGGCATATTTTTTTAGTATTTTTTTGTATATAAGGCTCATACTCCACATACGCACAAAGACGTATAATAGACACAGAGTAGGAGATGAGAATGCAGGAGAGAGGAATATTGGTAGGGAATGTGAAAGTAAACCTAGTGGAAAATCAAAATACATAAAAAGTTCTTCACCCTCGAACCCGGACCAACCTAACACTATTAACTATAAGGAACACTTTCGTGGAATAACTAACCATGAACCAAAAATGCTTGGAGAGAGATTTGAAAGGAGATATATATAGTATTTATATAATGTCCAATAGGAGTTATTCCAATTTTATGATAATGATGATCATTGTACTCTTGTAGATCTCAACAAAATATCGTCACCGTCCCTGTATTCCCTTCCAGTCACCATCACCAATGTCAATGCCATGCCAATAATAATAATAATAATGGAGACCAACACTACTACTACGACACTGCCAATTTCTTTTACCCCTTTTCTTTAGAATGTATATAATAATATAATTTAGAATGATGATGGCTTGTAAGTGTAAGTTGAGTCAACCAAACGTATAAAAAATGTACCCTTGCGTTTTTTAAAACTTTTATGCATTCCAGTAGCTTACTAGCTGAGCTTTATAATACTCTGCGGAAGTCACTATACTACAAAAGGCAGGGTTAGAAAAATCACTCGGAAGGGAAAAGGGTATAATAGGTAAAGTAGAAGAATGCGTACGTATGAATTAAGTAGTGGTGAAGCTTAAAATGAATTTTATAAATGACTTGATCAATATACACACGAATTCACTCAATTATTACCTCCTGAGTGAATAAGCATAGTAGAAGTAGATTGCGGTCAGAATTTTCATTGAAAAACACAATTTTTTTTATTTAGCCACACTCATCACCAGCATCACGGATTTTTATTATTCTTGTCCTGTCCGAGGGTGGTCTATTTCTTCACTACCGTGTGTGTGATAAGTCATCACATTTTTTTATTTTATTTAACTTCTGGTAAGAGATTGCTTACCGCATCCTATCGTAGTCAAGTCCCAATTGCAATGGAAATAAAAATAATAATAACCTAACCGATTCCGCTTTGACTAGGCTTTACGATGCCAGATGCAAGGATGCAACCCTTTGCATGAAGATTCGAATTGAAATATTAAATCTTGGGAAGACAACGAGATGAATACAAATCAAATGACAACCCTCGAACGGTCATTTTATTCAGAAATAATGAAATACTCTAACTCTAACTTTTATAATTAAGTTTGCTTTCTTTACCTCAATCCTTCCACTCCGGCTGATTCATTTATCCGAATTTGTGCAAAATGATGAATGTTAGAAACATTGAAAACCCTGGTTTGTTGAGTAAATAGTACAAAACATTGATTTAAAAAGTATACAAATGATAACATAAAATGTTGATTAAAGGCTTATGAAATCATAAAAGCAACCGTTCCTCTAAAACAGTTTACTTTGGAATTGACCATGCAAGTAGAGAATACGATACCCGGATTCGTGAATTTAAGGTAAAATCATGCACCTGAAATACATTTAAATGATTCATGTTTCATATTAACTACTTACTGTTATTATTACATAGATATTCTCACTAATGAAACATATTTCTAAAATTTCTAATACACACTAGCAAACCTAAAATTTTGTGCAATACAGTACTTCGCAACTGTTCGAAATCATCCAAGACAAGCCTTGGGCTTCGGCTTGGGCTTAAAATACTTGTTGATAATAAATTCCTTCTCTTGAATAAAAAACCAGTCATGTAATGTTTTTTTAAATAGTACACTATTATTAGCAGTGATTAATTAATACAACCATATAGTGTATCCCTTGGGTAACGCATTTTTCAATAGAACAAAGTAAAATTAAAAGAAGAAATCATTAATAATATCAAGCTGACAAGCAGGCTGAGGCCCAAGTCGAAATCACACTTTCGTTCCACAAATTTCAGCTAAAGCGAAACCCGAAAGCAGACTTTTCCTACACTCGCGTGATCTTTTGTCCAAATCTGACACATGCTAAAAGACTACACTCTGGATTCTGGATGTAGGGTTTTATTGACGGTTATCATTAGTTTAAAATTAATTGGATTGGAGGCTGGTGGAACGTTAGAGGGAGAATGCAATGATTCGGTAATAGTTTCAACATACGGTTCCATTTCGAATGAAGCGACGCTGCGATCCAAGCTTAAGATTCAAAAAGCGAATACTAAAATTGGACTGGAAAGTTTCAGAATGTTATTTCATTCGAAAGTCGAATTCAAGACCTTTAACATCGTGCATTTATTCAATATTTATGCATTTACATTCATAAGAAAGCTGCAGAGAAAAGGTAAAAAGTCGTGTAGGGAGGAAATCAGTAGTAAAGAGTTAGTCAAAGCTTTGAGACACAGGACTTAAAGGTGATTATGTGACAAGGGATCATGCAACTTGCAGATAAAACTGATGCCCTCGATTTAAGGCATGAAATTAAAAAAGAAGACAAAGTGGGACTTCCGTCAGTGATCTCATTACGAAGCATCATATTGATACTAAAGGTGTCTTAAATGTATTTAAATATCGTTTTCGAGTTTATTAAGATCAATTGTTAGCTCTGTAATCCACCCATGATGAAATGGTATACTTTCATTCATGTCACCTTATAAAAAGAAATGATACTTTTTTAGGAAGAAAGGAATCGGTATATAGATCCGTCCAGAAGCATGATACTATTGTAATTCAACTGATGATGAAATTGCATATATGATAAGATAAAAAATAAAACTTTCGGAAAAAATTAGGAAATATTGAATAAAAAAAACTTTGACCTTGCCATGATACAATAATAGAGGCCCTAATGGACAGTCCTTCATGGGAGTATAATCATAATGATATTTTATTAATTTATCCCTTGACCGATGTCTTTGATCAGGTACCCATGCTCATCTTCTATAATTAACCCTAATTAATCTAACTATCATTAAATATCCTTTTCACCATCATCAATCACTATAAAATAGCAAAAATGCTTCAGTTCCGCTCCTTAGTGTTCAATCTGCCCCACCCACCTTCTAGGATTCTAGGGTTATTTTATTCAACTTTGCATGCATGTATGAGAAACCGCAATATTTCCCGTTTTTTGCCTACACACAAGACATGCCACCTATGGATTAGGATCTTTAAGGCTAATAACAATGCTTTCTTTACCTCGTGTCCCTTTCTTTCCCTCGTTAACCATTTATTAGCATTTTCATCTCCTCCACTTACTGGACTCATCATAAGAGCCGCAGCAGCAGCCTCCGAAATTTTCAACAATCCATCTGAGACTCAATCAGTGAGTAAAAGCAAGTAAGTTTTATTTGGTCTCAATTATTAAATTTGTCCCTTGACCTACACCCAAACCCTTAAAGGGACTAAAAAGTTCCTTACATATTTTGTTTTGTTTGAGCTTTCAGCTTTAAAATGTCTACTGATGAAACAGGACCAACAATAACAGACGACGAAGTTCTGCCTGTAGTCCAGGCGATGGGTCAGGATCGCGAGAAAAAGAAAAGATCCTTTGATATTCTGGTTGAAGGAAAACATCAAAATGTGGATTTTAGTGACATGCAGCTACCCGAAGATATACTTAAGGGGCTCAAGCTTTGTCGATATGATAAACCA
>JAQGBU010001754.1:0-11605 GCA_034698605.1 Isotoma decorata | reverse complement strand
AGACAGACAGACCGACAGACCGACAGACAGACAGACAGACATACCGGGTACATAAGCCCTAGGCTCGGGCTAAAAACGGAAATTGTTAATTACATTTTAAAACTTTTATAATGCTTCGTAATGAAACATCTAGATGCTTGTAGTTTAAACCCCGTCTAGTCAAAATAATATATGAAGCCAGTACCATTTTTCTTCTTTTAATATCTTGATAGCTTCACTATTATTATTTCGGTAAAATTTTCTTCCTGTGAATTAAAGTACTTCAAAATTAAATTTACAAAAATGCCCCCAGTTTTTTTATTCAAAAAAATTCAGCAAAACTTTTCTAAAATCAAACCCATTAATTTTAAATAGATTAAAGTATTTTTTCCTTTTTTTTCTTAGTGCAATTAAGTTAGGTAGCCGAAATAAAAATTTCAGTAGCATCTATCTACACTACACCACTGAGATTTCCAATGCGGATAAACAATATTATGACGATAACAAATGATCAATGTGAAGTTTAAGAGCAAAACAAAAATATAAAAAAGCCAAAGCGTGGCTGATGCATTGCATTTCATTATTGACCCATGGAAAACTGCCAGAGTCATAGGTCGCCTTTGGCTCTTTTGTATAAACCTTAAACACGAATATTACAACTCTTTTATACTATAGTCGACTGAATATCTATGATTTTAGATTTATTATATTTTATATTATTATTATTATTATTATGTGACTGGGTACTGACAAAGAGATACACTCTTCTAAAAAGATGATAAGACGAGAAAAAAGAGTCATTGCCAAAATCCTCTTTGCCAGCAAGTCCCAAAGAATAATATTAATTTTGCATGGCGTGCCTCATCCACGATTTTTACCCCATGGGGGAAAAATGCTAATCTGTTTAGATCCATACTGCTATCATATTATTACCATTATTTACCTAGGTATTTTTACTTTATTATTTTGCTTTCATAATTTGATTCGTGTAAAGAAAGAATAATTCTATGCTAGAAGAATAAGTTTTGAAGGATATGGATGGAACATAAATCTGTGAGAGAATCTTCAATTCCTGTAATACTTTAAGTAAGCAATGCTTTACTTACTTGTATAATGTCACATTATATTAAAGGAAGCGTAAAAAATATATTTTTATTAAAAGTGTACAACCTTCTATTTAGCAGCTTTAGCTTATTATAAACATCCGTGTTGTTTGTCCCTTACGCACAATTACGTTACGTGTCATCCATTAACTTCCGGAGTCCTTCCACTTCATTTGACCACAAAGAGGTGTACTTTAGGCATATTATTTCTCTGTAAATTCTCCCAATTCAAGTTATTTTATGATTTACTGCAAATTTTACATGCAAATTATCTCATCGTCATCGATTACTTTGGTTGTGTAGTAGTAGGTATAATGTATAAATTGCAATTTTGAGGAAAGGGATATGTTTGCTAATTGCTAGGTGTGCAAAAATGTACATTGCAAGTTTGACCGGTTGCTACTTTGATGATTTTGTGTGCATTTTGAAAAACATCAGTGTTCTTTTTCATAAGCATGTTGTTATTATTGTTTTTTAAATTTCAAAGGAGAAACTTTAAGACCTTTGGTGGTTCATTGATTCAAACCTTTAGCTAGAGGTGTGAACTTTTATATTATTTTTATGTAACACATCTCACTTAGATGTGTCTTCGAGTCTTATCAAGGTAGTTATCTATTTTAAAATTTATTATCAATGAAATTAATTTAAATAAAAAAGGTTTTTTTTCTTTGTAACTTTTTCTTTCAAATTACATGTGCTGATATGTGATTGAAAAAAAAATTGTTTAAGTTATTTGATATGAACTAAAATTATCAAATTTTGTTTTCTTATAAAGACATTTGTTTCAACGAGCTTAAATTAAGCTGATTGTGATGAAAAGATGCAAAATCAAGTAAATTTTTATAGCTCACGTCTTCAAATATTTTTCAAAGCCCTTCATATGTCATCGATTTTGGAGAAATAAGTAAGACAGTGGAACACCTGCTTCGTTTATGCGTATAAATCTAGGTGTGTAGTTTTGATAATATTCGTTAAATGAAATTACATTTTTTGTGTAAATTAAATCATTATTATAACTTTGTATTATTATTATTATTATTATTATTTATTTATTATCGTCATAATGAACTTGATAGTTTAGTAGGTAGAGTGTAGTTTATAAAATGTGGCATGAGTATTTACCGTTTTTTATTAAGAGCTTCTCTATTCTCTGACTTGTAGGAATTCATAAACAACCCATCGTTTAAAATCATCAACAATAACAACCATTAAGATATTACTGTCCATGGACCAAAGAATTCCGATTCACTCTACTGCCTCTAAAAATTATTAGAATCCAAATAAACATAATAAAAAAGTAACTTTGTAATTTGTACTTGCATTCATATTCAACAAAGTAGCTTCTTTTTTGTGAATTTCGTCATTCCCTTATTAAGCAAAATTTAAAATGTACTTAAACATTTTAAAATATGAGAATAAGTAGTACCTACCTATGTATATTATTAAAGTATAACCTAAAATGGGTCAGTTTATCCAATTTATGAATCCAATCTGGGTGAAAAGGTGTTAATGTTTTAGGTTTAAAAATTTCAATACAATAATAATCTTTGAGTTTACAAAATGAGATTCTCAAACTCTAAGCATTTCAAAAGATTTGCTGGTTGAGATTGATAAAAGATATTATTCTAAAGAAAAACACTAATGATAGTAATAACTACATAAAACTACTCAATTTTAAAAATTTTAATTTTTGACAGCTTTGCTGTCTAATTATGACCTTTCTATGTATTTATTACAACTCAAAGACAGCTACGAACTTTCAGACGGAAGCTTGGCAATGTTTATTCACTAAACTAACGAGGACAGTTGCATTGAATTACTATTTTAAAAATAGAAACTGTCTCTAGCTTGTGTATTTATTCCTTTTGTATCCAATATTTCAATCATTATTCTATTGGCATTATTATCGTTTTGTATGTATCCATTTACCATTCAAACATAATAGAAGAACCTCAATAAAGATTAATATAATCATATTAATCAGCTTCCTGAATAATTCTTGATTGATTCATAATATAAATTTAAAAAATCAATAATCCACGATGATAGATTCAAATTATTTTTTAAGTACTTTGCACAATGCACAATACAATTCTGCTCGTGTATGTGCAACGAAATCAATTATCCTTCATGTTTAATACATTAGATTCTTATTATACAGAGAGAAAAGGGGAAAAAATTGGTCCATTTTTTGGGACACAAGACTAAATTGATTGATTAATTTATGCAAGAATCAATTATCTAAATTGCAGCTAATTGCTCCCAAAGCTTTGTCTCTTTCCTTCTTAAACAAATACAGAGTAAGGAGATCTAATTAATAATTTGAATTAAATACCTTACACTACTATTGTTTCGTAGTGTAGTTTTAGTAAAACGATACGATATTTCTTTGAAACAATAGAATAAAAAGATTTTGAATAAAATGGAGTAAGCATTAAGAATAGAATGTCAAATTTGGTCGGATTGAATTTATAAGGTAATTGCTATTTGCGAAACAAATTCAAAAAAGTAGTTCATGCAAAACTAAAAGTATCTTTTATTCAGCTTATGTGTCTTAATAATAATAATAATATCAATAATACATACAAACACAGGTATAACCTATACCTATAAAGATATTGTATTATTGTTATTATTACAGGTGTTTGAACTAATTTGCATGAGAGATTCTTTGTCTATGTTGAATTCGAGGGGAGATGGAAATGAAATGGTGATCTAAAAGATGAACGTTGACGACGATTAGAATGCTAATTGGAGCCTCAGGTTGGTCACTTGTGGTGAATGCTACACACTACATAAAAAGTGAGACTTGGCTGAATTAAATTACCCAAAAATGATGTCACAGTCACAAGTCTCACAAGAATTGAATTACTCTTATAAAATAGATTAATGCAAGTGTCTGCACAAGTTAGTATATAAACTATGCTATATTGTAGTGTTAAACATATTTAGCATTTTTTATTACAAGATTTGATACATTTTAATAAAGAGTGTTACTTCTAAAACAAAACAACTGATGATTAAATCACTTTTTTGTCGCTACCCTTTTGAATTTTAATTAATTAGCTGAGCACTCACTACAAACAAGTAACTAACACCACTTTTGCTATACAAAGATTAATTAGAATGCCATATGCCATTGCATTACTTTTCGTTGGATTGTGTAATTTAATGAAACTCGATCAAAATTTTGTCATATGAAGTTAAGGGTCGATTGGGATATTTATTTTAGTTGTCTTATCGTCTAATTAATTGTGCAACTTTGTATGAATTAGATTGTATGGTATTTATTGCTTTTGGAGTCAAATTGTGGTGCTTTTAATTCATAAAATTATTATATTGTATGGTCTGAGTTAAGAAAAATGAAAGCAAAATTTATTTTTATGAGGATGAAACCATGTCAAAGATCATCTTTGGAGTTGGACAAGATAACAACAACAGTCAATTCCTAACTGTCTAGTAATAATGTATGTGTTTTTCTATTCTATATTGGTGATGTTGTATATTGTATTAGATATTCTATTCTAATATAAAGAAAACTCTACTCTTATTTGTTATCAGTTATTCGTTGAATAGGTTTCATTTATGTCTGAAAATCAAAATCAGCATGGGTCGACATAACATGTGTTGGAAATTGTTATTAGTTTTTCCATAAAAGGGACCCATCGTGTCTGTGGGTCTTTATTTTTATGTACTACATTACTTGGTACATGCAAAAGGTTGAGATTTGTATTCTGATTTGGTTTTAACAGACTGAAGAGACTTTGACATAATTATTTTGTTATTTTTCAGCTAATCTTAAGTACTGTCGTAAATTGTAAAATTTTTTCCAAATATAATGCAATCTGGGCAGCTAACTTTAATTTCTTGAATGTATAAGAGTAAAAATACTCTGATCCGACATAAATGATTCTTTTTGAATTAAAAACATGTAAAAAGGTAGTAAATTCACTAGAATTAAAAACGACCTTCACACTTCATGCAAATTTATATATTAAATTAAAACTTTTGGTCACAATCATTGATTCTTTACTATATTTAAGGTAAAATGTATGTACATTGTTTCTCGTGAATGTAAATTAAATTAGTTAAAACACCCAAATAAAAATCTAGCTTAAGGGCTTTTTTGAACAGAAAAGTACAAGAAAAATTCAACATTCTTTAAAAGTTGACCTACCAAAGTCATATTTTCATTTTATATCAGACCACAACTACATAATCATTGTGTATGAATCCTTCACAAAGAAAATATCACTTCAATTAGCCAAATTTTGAATGACACCTCTGTTATTCTCTGAGCCGTTTCATTAAAATGAATTACACCTGTGACTTAATTGTGTTCGATGTGTATGATATCATCAATGTATGATATAGCCTATCAAGATCACATTATTATATAATTATTACCAATAAATTTATCTGATCAATTAGCTCTATTATTGTTATTCTGACTTTTAATACATTGATCACTGTCTTTGTCCATGTGAAAAAAATTCCTAGTAAAAAAATTCATTTATATTATCCTATGAAATGACATGTGAAATGAAATAGATTGCAAACAACTATGATAAAAATCAATCTATCAAAATAAAATTTGATATAAAAATAATATCTTCTATCTCAATCTCCATAGGCTGTACTATGTCTATATGTATCAATTCTGAAGAAAAAAATCTCTCAGCGGTCACAAATCCTCAGATATTGCCACAACAAGTACTAATATGCAATATTATTATTATTATATGAAATTAGAATGAGTTAATTGTAAAAAGTATAATATTGAAGACCTTACTTAGGTATCTATTCATTGAAATGTGAACATAATCCATTATTTACGCTCTTAATATGCAATATTTATTTTGCAATAGTGGATTTAGCATTGAAAATTGAAAATATAAATCTCGGGTGGAAAAAATCAATTGACAGGTTGACATTTGATAGATGATGTGTGAGACAGATGTGGGATGGTCTTTAGTTCTCTCTACCCTTTACTTTTTTAATGTATAGGAGTTATACCTACTTGTAATTGTTACAACTCAAAGTTCCATTTGTACGATCGGCTTTTAGCAAAAACCTTTTTTTTCATTGAGATTTTTAATGTTAGAAGTAGATTCACTATTTGTCTATTGATTTCGGAGGTTGCAGTTCAGGGATGATTTGTTATTGAGTTCTCTCTCACTCTTTTCTTTTGTAATGTAAATTTTATAAATTGGACTTGAAGCTATAGTAGTAGAGGTGGTACTTTGCGAGAGAGTAAAGTAAGAAAGAAACAACTGAATGAAAAAGGGTCTTTTAGGTGCTAAGAGGATTTTAAACTTATTTTTCAAGAGATGTATGGTTTTTATAAGTAAAAATTACATATTATACAAGTGACTTAGCATTTGCACTAAGTTTGCTATTTAATCCAGTTGAATAAAAATGACCTTGCTTATTGCTGGTTCAGTGTTCTTGTTCATTTGTTTTTTATTTACTTTTTTGCCAATTTGGGCTCGTGTTCTAATCCAATGTAGTGTGAAGCATATAGGTTTTTTAGGTATTGTGTACGTATATAAAGTTGCTACTGAAATCTGGGCGGAGGTACCAAATGCATAAGAAAAAATGTGTTTGTACTTTAAACTAATCTTAAGTACATAATATGTTTTAATATTGCAAAATTACATGAATTTACTTATCTAGTAAAAAAGGTTATCTTGTTAAAGGTTATAAAACCAATAAGTGCTATTATAATTATAATAATATAAGAATCAACATTGGAATTTTAATGAAGTACTTAAAAAAGTACAATAAGATTTTTGCGGTTTCTGGAATTGCTTTTTTTATTCGTGATCAAAACCACACACTTAACATTCAATAAGTGATTTATGAGAATATGAATATGTTGAAGATGATTCCTTGTACAGTTTTTCTCCCTCTATTTTTAAGCATTTTGAAGGTCTCCTCATACTTATCATATCATTATTTCGTGTAAACGCCCTCATGTTCAAATCAGCAGGGTATATATGTATTTAACTAAATGTAAAAAAATGTGAGGCTACACGTACAAAATTATAAAGAGCAGATACCTACTTTGAAATGTTTAAATACTTCATGGTACATTTTTGGAATATCAATTCAATTGCTATAATTAGTCTGACACGCATGGATTGTTGTACACGGAACTTCTTTTCTTATTTAGGACTCGTCAAGGGCTTAATTAAATTAACTGCGAGCCGCACTACCACCAGAATCGTTTGTCTCAGTTGCGTCCTTATTAAAAAAACAGAACCAGCAAGGATTTGATATTCTTAGATGATGAGATTAGGGAAACGAAACCGCATGCATTCAATGTGCATAAATTTATACATGATTTTACAAATATTAATGCCAATGTCGTTGTCTTAAGTAGTAAAACACCTTAAAATGTGTTTTTCTTCTGCCTTGATCACGTTTGATCTATGAATAATAAAAGTTGGGCTGTTTTATACTTTTGAATGACAGCTTGTGGTCTGGCTTGAAATGTATTTTGTATTCCTTGTGAGAAAATAAACTCCCACATCTCACTACTTAAACTGCCATGCTTTAGAGTTTTTATGGTTTCTGATTGTGATAGTTCGTGACTCTGAAAATGTTTTTAGAAAATAGAGAGATTTGTCAAAATTTTATAAAAGGTCAGTTGGCATTTGCCCTTCTAAGGTATTTTTAATACTCATGATTTCTCCAACCTCGATTTTGAGACCGTGAAAGCGTTTAAAAGCTTTAAGAATGAGATAATTTTCTTTGTAGTAGTTTTTAAAATATGGGAAAAACTTCACTTGGTTTACTCATAGTTGTATATAATAAAAGTAATAATAATGCAACAATGAGTGGCATTTTTCCAAAAAAATGCAGTTTTGTTGTATAAATTTACTAAAGGTACAATGATGTACACCACTTACACCGTCAAGTTTTTGACACTGGCACTTACAATATCCTCTGACCTAACAGACCTTTTGTCAATTAAGATTCAAATTACGATTACTTTACATTGCAACTGATCAGTCAGTCAACAATTACATGGAAGAGTGTTCAACAACACTATCAAGGTTCTACTTTGCGTTTTAGCATTGATAATGAAAGACTTTGTAAATTATGCTTGATTGGCACATAAAAGCGGTGTAAATAGCAACAATATAAAATTATAATTCCAAAAATCTTGAAAACGTAGACATGTTTCTGTCAATCTAATGCACCAAGGAGGCGGATCTCATTAGATTTTAATAATACCTTTAAAAAAATAGTATATTTTCATCTGATTTTATTACTTATTTTGCACAATGTAAAGGTTCTTCTGTTTTTTTTATTTTCCGTTAATGCATTACTTTTATTCTAAATTGAAGATAATCATAAAAAAGTATTGTTCATGCAAACCACCTCCACCACGTAACTTTGTCTTTGACTATTACTTTTACTAGTGATTTCAAGCCATACATGTGATGTGATTTTTATAGAGGTTTTCAATTGTTAATTTTATTCATATTATATTTAATTTTAACCACGACATCTTCTTGTTACCTGGCATCTCTTGAAATGCTTTATGAATTCAAAAATATCAAGAAAGAAGAGGATACGCCTATCGTGATGAACATTTGAACATTGAACAAGAATACTAAATAGTTATAAAAAGTAATTATTAAAAATACAACCATATTTATTTACTTGTTAAAAGGATTTCATTATTAAATTTAAGTATGCATACAACAATAGAAATTAAATTCAATCCGAAATGATCATCCTCAACTGATAATACAATAATATAACATTTTGCATACACACAATTAAAAATCTTGCATGATATTGCCACATAAAAAGAAATTAAAATAAGTTGAGAGTCAAGAGGACTTAAAAAGAATACCAAAAAGAGATGATAAAATTTCAGCCCTTCTCACGTTTTTGTGTTTAGCATTGAGATTTCAAAAGTAGATGTGATGCCCTTAAAACCACACTGACACTACTACTGGCTGAGCTAGGAGGCTCTTTGAATACGTAAAATAACAAACATTTATCCCCTTTCGGCTTGGCACGCATAATCGTCTTCGTGATTTGTGTAGTAATCTATAGACGGAGAATAATAACAATAATAATAATGCATACATTTTGAATTTTGATAATTTGATCTTGAAATAAAATTAATTGCAATTGAAAAGCCTTTTTTCTTGATCAAATCAATCATAAATTTCATCTATGAAGATGTTCTGTATACAACTACTTTAACCTATATCGATTATCGACATAAAAAGCATAATAAAAATCAAAAGGGTTTTGTTCATCATTAAAAGACAAAATTGTTTTGTTTGATATTCGTGAAACTTTTGAATTCCCTTACTTCTTGAAATTGTCCACGAAACGCATTTTTCAACGATTAGTGTAAACACTCCAGCGTCGTGAGTCACGAAGCGTCCTTGAGAGAACAAGAGCAGTATTGTTACTCTGGGTTTATTAAAAATTTCACAGATCTTCTTGAAACTATCTTGAAACCACAATCTAAATACATTTTTCTGATCCTCTCCGAGTCAAGCATTTCTAAAGCCTCGCCCTCATCTTAACCTAAAGCATAAACTCAATCAAAATTTGATTAGAAGGAAAAATTACTCTCTACGAGAGAAAAAATATATTTCGTAAATACTTTTTCTCAAGTGATTGGAATTGCAAAATCCTAGGGAGATTTTTTTTAAGCATTTCAATTTCACTGTCAGTAATTAAAGTCCAGTGGCTTTTTGTTTAATGTAATTGACATACACTGAAGTATCTTTGAGTTGCAGTAGGAGCAATAATCTGGGGCATTCTATGTCCCATGACACTAATTACATCCCAGATTGACGATAATCGATCAATAGATGAATGACTTTGGGCTGGGCTTTAAATTTCAAAAACTCACCGGCCCATTATTAGATCACGTAATGAACACGACATACACTCTACTTAGGCAGCTATCAAGATGTGTGTGTACATGAGCTAAGGCATGAACCCTTCAAGTATTACATTTCATTCCATTATTATTATTATTATTATTACCAACAACTTATACCGTTATTCAATTCTATGACTTAAGTAATAACAATATTAATATTAATAACATGGTAATAATAATAACAGTACAAGTACAAGCTTGAGAATATATCCTATTGAGTACTGACAATTGAGGAGGGTTATCAAAGCTATCATATTTGAATCATGACATGACTTGTCATTTCACTATTACTTGTCAATAATTTCCCTTACAAAACGAATCAAATGCAATGATACGATAATAATAGTAATTGTAACCGAACCCTTAAATTATTTTATACATTAACTTCCAACCTTTTCCACACAAATGCTTCTAAAGATTCAAGAATACTCAAAAAATTACAAATCTACAACAAAATGATTAAATTTCGGCATAGATCAACCTCAGAAAGGAAAAGAAGCAATAAAGAAGAATTAAATGAGTTATTTCCTCTCGAAGAAACATTTGATTGAGCTATTATAATTATTATTATAAATTTCCCAATAATTCTAAATGCCCTTGATGACCCTATAGATAGGGCACAGCCCAAAAAAGTTACGGAATATTATTTAAACTAATACTTCTAAAGAATCTCGTCTAATAAATCTAACTAGAGTAAATAATAGCAGTACTAGTAGTAGAATTAATAACAGTTTAAACGCATAATTAGGTATAGAACAATTTTTATTTTTTGGCAAATAAAATCTATTTAATTTTATTACTTGACCTTGCTCTTTGCTGTCATTTATTTAATAGAGAACTGGGGTATTAATTTCATTCACAGGGTCAGGCGGACTTTTGTTATGAGTGCAATTTTGCTCATGGCACAATTCGCATATTTCAATAAGATTAAGAGTAATCAATGAATATATCTATTACAATCTCCCTTTATTATGTATTTCTTCTATTGAATCAAATACAAATTATATTGATCTAGTTTTGATAACTTGAATGTATAGTACCAGTTTTAATATTTATTATTACTTTTTTAAATAATTTATTATTGCTCAGTGAATTTCTGAGGGTTGTTCCTATTGTAGTAGTGTAGTGTAACATTTAAAATGATAATGCAGTGATGCAGCAAAATGTAAAGAAATTGTTTTTTTTTTCAATTCCACTCAATGAAAAAAATTCATTCAAGAATTACTATTTTGTTGTATCCCAGCATGAGGTCAACGTGAATCCGATAAAATGAGTACAAAGGTAAAGTAATAATAACACTGATAATGTTATTATTACATTTTACGAATTGCTAAAACATATATTGTAATAAATTATCAAATTAAAACTTGGCTAGAACATCCCTTCTTATGTCAATTTGTTTCAAATATTATAATAAAGGAGTTACACATTACATTAAGGTGTGTGTACTGAAGTGTACTGAGTCCATAAATAGGAATTGCAAATCTAAAATTCTAATTGTAAATGGAAATAAGTTCTTAACCTTCTGGTAATGTAATCTATATCAGTATTGTCATCATTTGTAAATTGTAATGTTGTTTATTTACTTGTTCCTTTA
>JAQGBU010001753.1:0-11614 GCA_034698605.1 Isotoma decorata | reverse complement strand
CGGAATAATACCTGGCTCGGGCTAAATCAAGTTGCACAGGAAAGTTTTTCAGAAGGAGGTTGCTTTTTTAAATTAGGAATATATGAGGTTCCGTAATATAGATGGGGGCTTATTATTTTGAACGAGGTATTTGAGGATCGAGCAATTTTAAATGCGATTTGGTTAGTTATAAATAGTTTACCGGAGTTTCAAGGTAAAAAAAGATGCGCGTTGTTTTAATGAAGGTAAATTTGGGTGTTTTAACCTGGAGCTTAATGTTTGTAATTCAATATGTGATAATTTCTTATTACGCTTTTCCCTAATTTCCAACCGCATTCATGCGGGTGGTGGGAAGGCTAGTTAGTATATTATGACTTGATATTAAATTCTACGTCATGTGATTTTGGTGTTACAAAATAATTTGAAGGCAAGATCAAGCCAAGCCAACAACAATCAATCTGAAGATGAGTAAGTGACACATTCCAAAGTTTCATTTAAAATCAGCTTACTATGTTCGTCTTCAGTAATTGCATAGAATACTTCCCTTCATTTATTTATTATAATTACTAAATTAATCGAAAAGTATACCTCTATTTTCTCTCTCTCGTATAGCTCTCTTTCACTCACATGTGTTTACAGGATACAGCAGGTTCAGCATGCAATTACCGTAAAATGCGATTTAGAACCCCCCATAAATAACTCCCTACGTCTAGCGACTGGTTTAAAAAAAAGCATCCTCCGGGAATATAGCCCCATCCAAAAAATATAGTTTAGTGTAGAACATAAAAAACTAATTTTAAATAATGGAAACAGAAAATAAAGACACTAGAGAGTCTGTATCTAGTTTAAAACCAAGTTTTAAGGTTTCACATAAAAAATTGCAAGAAATTTTGGATTTTGACCACATAAAGTGTTATTTTTTTTGATAAAATGTTCTTTGATTTTTGCTTTGAAACTATAAATTCCCCCCGGAATAGAGCCCCGCCCTTTTTGGAGGGTTGAAAAAATAACTCACCGTGGGGTTTTAAATCGTGTTTTACGTTACATAATTTAAGCAAAAAAATGTTTAGATAATATGGAGGGTTGAACCATCCATCCCTCGTGAGAAATAACAATATCACGGAATGTCCTGTACGCTTTCATGAATTCTCGAGTCGAAAAGATTTCTACCGAGATACATTGAGATGTACACATTGAGAATTCAAACTTTATAAATTAATCCTACTTCATACTTCCAAGGGGTCGTACTTGACTATAGCCTTCTTTTCTTGGAAGTTGTGCTAGAAATTAACGTTTCCTGGATTCAAAGTCTCGGAAGTAGAGGGAAGTTGAAGCTATCATCAGAATTTTAGAATATTACAATATTACATTTAACGCAATCTCCTGTAAACTTTGATGCCCATTATTTTATTTTTACTCAAAGCTCTCGAGTTAAATAATTTATAAATTTATAAATCATAAATTGTACTTATAGGAGTGCTATTTGAATATAGCCTTCTTTTCCTTAGGATTGTAAACGAATTCAATATTTTCTATATTCAAAGCGTCGGGCAGTGAAGGGAGTTGACTTTGCAATTGTGACCAACTATTCTCGATAACTTTCATGTCACCACTATTAGTCACTCGAACTAATATTTGATCTAATATTTGAGGCAACTCGACTCTTGTTGGACCGCCATAGATTTTGTTCAGAGCTTGTACAGTCTCCTCCACCTTTCTCTGGTATCTTTTTACCCTTAAAGAAAAGTCACTTTCCCTTTGTAAGTCTTCCAATTTCTTTTCTAAATGCTCTCCATTTTGCCTGGCTTGTACAAGCTGGGCCTGTGACTCATCTACCATTCTGCTTCGAGCCTCCATTTGTGCGACTTCTTTTTTGTTCTTATTGTTCTGTCTCAGCCTCTTAATGCTCCGTCCATAGATTACAGGAAGCACCCACGGATTGCCGTTGTGTTCTGCCGACTGTTCTACTGCAGAAATCGCTTTGTCTCCAAGATGCGATGCCGGTGACTCTTTCCACTCTGGGGATGCAACTGGTTCCTTTTGCACGTGACTACAACAGGAGCTTGCACTCTGTTCCCAGTAATTTGGATTTTGTGTCATCATTCCCGGTCCCGGTGGACCATTTTGTGGAAGGGGAACGAAAGAAACTCCACTGCACATCCGATTATTCGTCTCGTAGGTTTGACTAATTCCATTAAAGCCATAGCCATAAGTGGGCGTATCTTGATTTACTGGAACATTGCTTTGATTTCCAGGCAAGAGATTTAAACTGGTGTCGTAACATTTATGCGGTTCATGCTGCAGGGGCATAGCACCTGCAGTCCTTATATTTTGCCTTCCATTATTGCAGATAGGAATCAGTGAGTTTACTGATTGTAAACCTATTTTTGCCAGTGATTCTGCAGAGTCTTGTTCGGTTTTTCCCTCGTTGAAGAATTCACGGTCCAAGGGATCCGAATCCCAATCAGCCATCAGGAATAAATTGTTGATGTCAGCTTCTGTAAATTGAGAAAAGGTTCTAGTTGTAGGGAGCACAACGTTTCTTCGTATGAAAATAATCTATTGTTATCTGGAATAAGAGTCCTTCGTACTAAGGAAGAAATGAATTCGGCTAGGTAAATTCCAAGAAGTTGGAGATTAAATCTTCTGATCGTCTGGAATGACTTTTCTTCTTCTTGGCTGAACATGGGTGATTCAGGAAGCAATAAAAAAGCTTTGAAATTAGTATAATGTCCATATAACTAAAATATGTCTCTTTCTGAGCTTTGATAAAGAAAAAAACCCACCTGATTTTGAGTATTAAGTAAGGATAGGAGTCCTAAAAACGTTTTGGTGAGCTCGCTTCTATCTTGATCAGAGATAGCCAAAATACTTTTTTTCAAAATACAAAATACAAATATACAAAATACATTTCAAACCCTCAAAATACTTTTGTATTTAATTACATTGAACGATTTTTAAAGTTCAAAATACAAAATACAAAATACAAATACTTTGTATTTCTCCAAAATACAAAATACTGTATTTAAAATACAATTACGCAGGCAAAATACATTTTGAACAGAACGAAAAAAATAATGTAATTAAAATTGGACAAATTTGCTTATCTTGATAAGCGTAAAAATTTCAATATTATCTTCTGTTAACCGCACTCTATTAGGGTTCACAAACGTGCCAGTAGTCAGTTAACATGTTAGTTTGCTAGAATGTATGAGAAAAAAACGAAAATCAAACACGACTTTTTTTGCACCAAATTCCCAAAGCATTGAGTGTCTACTTTTGTGAAAAAATTTTCCCGGAAAATTTCAAAATGTATTTTCAAATGTATTTTCAAAATACATTATGGCGGTGGTCTAAATACAGTCCGAAAACGGCTAAAATACAATTACAATTACAAAATACATTTCATTTCCAAAATACAATTACAAAATACAATTACAAAATACAATTACTCTTTAAATTTGATGTATTTAAATACAAAATACGCATTTTGTATTTTCACGTATTTAATACACAATTGTATTTTAAAATACAGTATTTTGGCTATCTCTGATCTTGATAACCTTCAACAAGTTAAAAAAAATGCACATGCTTATTATTAGTACAATAGAACACAGATAGTCAGCTAATACTTACCTTCGTAAATTTTGTAGTTTCAGTTTTTGTTGATAATAAATACAATGAATACTTAATTTTGTTTCATTAATCGTAGTAATACTTAAGTACGTGTCCTTTAACCTATTTTTTGTTAATAGAATTGTAAAAGGCAATTGAATCGTGTCTTTAGAGTTATTTCAGTACCTAATTTCAGTTATTAAGTGTCCTATCTCTTAGATGACATTTGCGTGACTGAAGTGAGCCTAATCGTTAGGTATGAACTAAAGAAAAAAAAGGTCCATCAGATCACAATGTGTAGTACGTTGAAAGCTTTATAACAGTAGTACATAAAGCCAAAAAAGTCACAGACATGACAGACTAGAAAGAGTATTACGGAAATGTGCTCTATTTTTGTAAGGGTACTTAAACCTATTGTTTGTAATAGAGCACTTATTGCTTGTCTATATGAACAACCTATTCATTCTTTCTTGCCCACAAACAAAGGTTACATCCCTTTCTTAAATACGGACAGCTATAGTCTGTACTATGAAAGATCGTATGAAGATAGCCTTATGTATTGCCTAAAAAAAGGAACCCTGCGTGGATAGAAGTATAAGTACACTTTTAAGTACAACGGTACTAGCCGGGAGACAAGGTTGGGTTGTTTCCAAAAACGTTTGGAAATAAAAGAAGTTTTGATTTTTTAGAAATAAAAACTTCCCTATGCCGAGCCCGGTCTTATTCCCAAATTTGCTTTGATTTTTATATATTATTCATGTTTTCAAGCTCCATGTCAAATTCATCTTTCTACATTGCACTGACCTTCGAAAACCATTGAGACTCTCTCTGTAGGGTCATTGTCGCAGAATTTAGTAAATTCTGAATTTTTAACATGGCTAGCAAGAGTAGCATTGCTATAGTTTGTTTACAAAGGAAGTACTGTAGACCGTTAAAAAATATAATTAGGGTCAGTTTTAGTTTGAGTCAGGCTGTACAAACTAAAATTTACGGCATTTAGGAATTTACGGAATCTGAAAAAAATGGTAAAAGTGATACACACACAATGAACGTTTTTATGATGTGGATCACAAAAGGAATGCAGTTTCGGGACTTTTCAACCTTTTGTTTTTTAGAGCCAACCTAAAATAACGTTTAATACGGGAGAACTTTTTTAAGTTGGAAGGGATTTGTTAGCTTCCTCACGTAGGCTATATGCTGAAGATTATGTCAACCCAACGACAATGGGATTTCTTTCGGCTCACAGGACTTTTTTTTTCAATAAAACGTTTGACGCAACTTCAAAATCATATAAAAAAGGCAAGCCGTGTGTATTATTGAACATCATTCTTTGCTGAACTGACAATCCAAGAGCATCTGAAAATGACAACAGGATTCTGGATTCTAATACTACAGGCGTCCTGTTCTTTGGATAAAGTAAACATTATTCCTTTATGCATAGTGTTTATTTTTCCAAAGTGCAGGACTCTCCTGAAAATCATCGAAAACCGAAATCGGACAAGCATTTACACCTGAAAAGGGACAAATACCCGACAACTCAGGATTTTTCCAATAAAACATTGGTTGCCAGAGCCGAAAACTATAAAAGGATTCTGGACTCAAATAATATTACAGGTGTCCTGTTCTTTGGTTAAACAAATAACTGTGTCTTAATGCACAGTATTTATTTTTCCGAAGTGCAGGGCTCTCCTGAAAATCACCGAAATCGGACAAGCATTTTCACCTGAAAAGTGACAAAAACCCGACAACTCAGGATTTTTCCAATAAAACATTGGTTGCCAGAGCCGAAAACTACAACACGATTCTGGATTCTAATATTACAGGGTTCCCGTTCTTTGGTTAATTAAATATGGTTGATTAATGCACAGTATTTATTTTTCCAAAGTGCAGGACTCTCCTGAAAATCACCGAAAACCGAAATCGGACAAGCATTTACACCTGTAAAGTGACAAAAACCCGACAACTCAGGATTTTTCCAATAAAACATTGGTTGCCAGAGCCGAAAACTATAAAAGGATTCTGGACTCAAATAATATTACAGGGTTCCTGTTCTTTGGTTAATTAAATATGGTTGATTAATGCACAGTATTTATTTTTCCAAAGTGCAGGACTCTCCTGAAAATCACCGAAAACCGAAATCGGACAAGCATTTGGATCTTAACTAACGATTTAATATCATCAAATTGTTTTTACAGTTATATTTATATAAAACAACAATCCATTCAACTACATTCTATCATTTAGTTCAGTCATTTAACTTCACCATTCTTACTATTTTCAATATCTTGTAAAAACAATAATGTGTAATAAAAATTATGAAATGATATCGAACAATTAAAAAGTTTTATGTGTGTAATGGCCTTAAAAAGGAGCATTTCCAAATACAACCGGTTACAGAATTGATGCCTCTACAAGAGTTGAAGGTCAAAAAAACAGATTAGTAACATCCGTCGGTCTAATCTTCTGATTATTGTAAAACTCGAATTAGAGCCCCCCTAAATAACTCCCCGGGGTCTAAGCTGTGTTTCAAGTATTAACTTAACTCCCCGAAATACACCCCTCACCTAAAAATTTATATTTCACGTTTATGGTTTCTTTTTTTGGGTACTTATTCAGCTTGGGGTTTTTGGGTTTTTTGGGTTTTATTCTATTTAAAGCTTTAGGAATCAAAATTTTTACAAACTGTCAATCTCAATGTTTTTCTCTCATTGAGATACACCATATTTTGCATTTATACCCTTAAAAAGATGAAAAAACAGTTATATAGACTTTAGCTTGACATAGAGTCCACTTCTATGAACCTTAGTTGAAAAACCCAAAAAACCCTTAAAAACCCAAAAAACCCTGGGTAGTTGGGTTTTTTACCAAAAAACCCCGGGTTGGTCGTACCCTGTCCTACCGTTATGCCCAGCTTTTATATCGTGCATTTGTCACATTTTGCTGTAACACCATAAAACAAGACAAAAGCGGGATGTAAAAGATGTTCAAGCAAGATGTATCAGCGAATTTTTTTATTATCACGTAGTTATTTTTTGCACTGAAATTATTAATAAATTTACCATTTACAATTTTATAAGCTTTGTTAAGCAATGCAATTAATTTGTTGGATTTTGTTAATGAATTAAATGAAGTGGGAGCTTTTTTTAGTAAATGTGTAAAAAATTGGTTTGAAACATTAACTCCCCCCGAAATAACCCCCCTCCCCGAAATACAACCGTCCGTTTTTGGAGGGTTGAAACATTAACACCCCTGGGTGTTCTAATTCGAGTTTTACGGTACCTTAAGTTAAGCTTAATAATTACACCTAAAAAAATTAAGGTAATTCGGTAATATTTAATTCCTACAGTGTGTATACTGTGCAGTGCAGTGCAGGTTTCGCTTTTTGGTTAATAAGTCATTCCTTGTACATGTACAATTGTGTGTTGTTTTGTGGAGCTGAAGTTTGTAAAATAAGATACAATTTTGTTTCCTCAAGCCAACTACCGTAAAACTCGAATTATAACCCCTGCTTCAACCTATTCTTGTAATGTTGCACATCCCAATTTTCTAATGTTAAATTCGCCTGAAATTTTGGGTTGAAACATTAACTTCCCTGAGGGTTGAAATTCTAGTTTTACGGTATCTAGATATCGGAGACAAGATTTTTGAAATCCAGATCACCCCCATGATCTGGGGGTGATCTGGGGGTGACCTTGGGGTGACCTTGGGGGTGTGGCCGATTTGACCCATATACGAACTCAAAGTGACATTTGACCCTGGAACCCCATATGTGGAAACAGATTTCAAAAAACTTGACCCTGTGGAAAGTTACAGCACCCACAGACGGACGGACGGACAGACAGACGGACGTCACTGGTATTCGCATAAAGTAGCTCCGCTACTTAATAAATATAATGTCACCGATTGAAAACCAAGTGTTTGTATTATCGTACAAAATTTGACGAGACATTTAAATAAAGGCAAACAATCAATCTGAAGATGAGTAAGTGACATATTACAAAGTTACATTTAAGATGAGCTTGCTATGCTGGTTTTGAGTAATTCCACAGAATACACAACTTTACTTCGTTCATTTATCATTTGAGAAATATACCTCTCTTGTCTCTCTCTTATACAATAACTCTCATTCACTCACTGTGTTAACAGGATGCAGTAGGTTCTGTACGCAATTATATAATTTGGTAAATGTTTATAAACTATGGAGAGTTGAAACCATTTGCCCCTCATCAGAAAATAACAATATAACGGAATGTCCTGTACGGTTTCATGAACTCTCGAGTCGAAAAGATTTCTACCATAATTAAGAAATCCAGCTTCATCCTACTTTATACTTCCAAGGGGTCGTATTTAACTTTAGCCTTCTTTTCCTGGAAGTTTTTCTCAAAAACATTTCCTGGATTCAAAGTCTCGGGACTAGAGGGGAGTTCAAGCTGTCATCAGAATATTACACTATTGCATAATGGAATCGCCTGTAAACTTTCATGCATTTTATTTTATTTTTACTCAAAGCTCGCGAGCTCAATAATTTATAATTAATTTTTTAAAAAATATGAATTATAAATTGTACTTGTAGGAGACTCCTATTTGAATGTAGCCTTCTTTTCCCTAGGATTGTAATGGAATTCAATATCTTCTAAATTCAAAGTGTTGTGGACAGCATTGAATTGACTTGGCAGATGTGGTTGATCATGGCTGACATCTTTTACCTCACCGGTATTAGTCACTCGAACTGTGATTTGATTTAATCTTTGAGGCAGCTCGACTGTTATTGGACCGCCAAAGATTTCGTTCAGAGCTAGTACAGTCTCCTCCACATTTCTCTTGTATCTTCCTAACCTTGAGGACTGATTATTTCCCGTTTGTAAGCTTTCTAACCGCTTTTTTAAATATTCTCCATTTTGCCTGGATTCTAAAAGCTGGGCCTTTAATTTATCCACGTATCTGCTTCGAATCTCCAGTTGTTTTATTTTTTCTCTATCCTTAACGCGAATTAATCTTTGTCTCTTTGCCCGATCGCGCAGGTGTTGGGGTACCGTCGGATCGTCTTCCATTCTTAGTTTTTTGGGTTTCTTGGCTGACGGGGGTGCAGAGGAAGAAACACTATTCATCTTTCGCTTTCGCCCCTTTCTTTTCTCTCCGGCGTTTCCAGGAAGCCCCGACGGATTGCCGTTGTCTTCTGCCGGCTGTTCTAATATAGGAGTCAATTTGTCTCCAACATGTGGTGCCGGTGACTCTTTCCACTCCCGGGATTCAATTGGTTCGTTTTGTGTGTGATAACAACTGGAACTTCCACTCTGTTCCCAGTAATTTGGATTCTGTGTCATCATTCCCGGTGGACCATTTTGTGTCATCATTCCCGGTGGACCATTTTGTGTCATCATTCCCGGTGGACCATTTTCTGTCATCATTCCCGGTGGACCATTTTGTGTCATCATTCCCGGTGGACCATTTTGTGTCATCATTCCCGGTGGACCATTTTGTGGAAGTTTAACGACAGAAACTCCACTACACGTCGGATTATTCGTCTGGTAGGTTTGAACAATTCCATTAATGTTATAGACATAACTGGGCGTCTCTCGATTTACTGGAACACTGCTCTGATTTTCAGGGAAGAGATTTAACGTGGTGGTTGATGAGGAGCCGTAACATTTATACGTTTCATTGTGCAGGGGGTTCGCACCTGGAGCCTCGATCCCTTCATTTTTATCCCTGCTTACGGCAATTGCTGAGTTTGGGGATTGTGAATCACTTATTGCTATTAATTCCAGAAAGCCTTCTGAGGGGTCTAAACGTTTCCACGTTTCGCACTCTGCATAGGTCGAGGGATCCCAATTATCCATCTGGAATAATAAATAGTGATTTAAGCTTCAAACAAGAGTGAAAAGCTTCTGCTTGGGGAGTACACCGTTTCTTCCTTTGAAAATATGCTAATGTTATCTGTTATCCTTCGTACTAAAAACTGAATTCGCCCTAGTTAATTCCAAGAAGTTATAGAAAAAATCGAGTGGGGTGACTTTCAAATCTTCTTGTTGGCTGACCATGAGGTGATTCAAATTCAAAATGGAATAAAAAAGGATTCGAAATCAGTATGTTGTCCTTATTAAGCACTTTAGCATTATTCTTTTTTCAGATTTCTAACCAAACCCACTGATTTTAAGTATTTTAAGTAGGGTTGTAATTTGTAATAAATACAATACGAAAATATTTTGTTTTAATAATGGTATTAATAGTTGAATACGAGTCCTTTGACCTATAATTTTCGCATACAGTTGCATTTGTTGCATAACTGGAATATCGTGTCTTGAATGTCAGATAATTACCTAAATAATGTTATTCAAACTCAAGATCCTTCGTCGTTTCCTACTTTCGTACAATTACTAACAACCCGAAAAGCTTACTTTATTCGTTCGTTCGTAAAGCTATGAATCTCATTCCCAGCGGTGGGTTTTTTTGTTTTGCAGATTTGCTAACAAGTTCTTTGAAAATGTGCATAACCAGACGTACTATAACCTTACTTGTTAGTAAACGTATTCACAAGTAAGGTCATTTATGAATGAATTTGAAACGAAGTCTTAAACCAACAATAGACCCAAAGTCTTTAAACTTCCTACAATATAAACCTTAAATTTATTATAAATACCTAATCTTAAATTAGGGATAATATGTGGGATTTTGAACTAATTAATCGAACAATTAAATAGTCGTTATGTGTAATGCCCTTAACTAGGAGCCTATACAAATAAAACCGAATATGAATAAGGAATTTACATTGCTACAAGATTCGAAGGTCATTTCAACAGATACTAATGACATCGTTAGGTCTAATTTGCTAATTACCCTTAGACGTAATGACCAGACCTAAATCAATATACAAATGAAAAATAAAAAGTTCAGACTTACCCTATAATCGCTTTGGTATTCTTAATGCACTTTCAGAATTAACTGATGTAAGTCGGTACGATGATATATGATTATTAAACTATCCAACTCAAGTTGTATTATAATTTCACGTTTGAAATTTTCTGTCTCTTGGTATATTTAGTATCACTTAAAGCAAGGTACCAGAGATCAAAATTCAAGTCCTCTCTCTTCTAGGAGAATTCCTTGACTGAGGGAATCCTAATCGTTAGGTAGGAAGTAAACAAAACCCAGGTGACACCAAAGCACTCACAGACTTCAAAGACCAGAAATGCGTTCTATTTTTGTAAGGTTACTTAAGGGCAAGGGTGCTATATTACTCCTTTAAAGGAACAAAGGGTTCCTTCTTTTCCTCCTCAATACAAAGGGTACATTCCTTTCTTAATACAGCTAATGTGTGATCCCAATAATGGTCTTATGAAGCTTGCCTTATACATAGCTCAAAGAAATAATAATATATCCTACCTGCATAGTAGTTTAGTATACTTGTGAGTTCTTACAAGGCAAGGGTCGGGTTTTTTCCAAATCTATTGTATTTGGAAACAAAAGAAATGTTGATTTTTAAGAAATAAAAATTTTCCTATGCAAATTAGCTCGAACCAGGTCTTTTTCCGAAACTTCCTTTGATTTTCATGTAATATTGTTATTTTTAAGTCCCATTTGAGCCTTGCACTATGATTTTCAAAAAACGCCGAAAATTTACATGACTGATGTGGGCCCTCGGGTCAACCATTTGACCCACACTGCATATCTTCGAACTGAATTCCAATTTGAGAAAATGCGGGTATGGGAAAAAATGGAAATCAGTTAAACCGTTCTTTAGTTCTTGTCAAACGGATGGACTAACAGTTAGACATGTGAACTTCAAAAGCCCTAGACTCGGGCTAAAAATTTACCCTGCCTAATTTAGGCCATTCGGACGTCTTGACGAATGGACAGCATTTGCGTTCACATAAAGTATCTAACAATGCCTCATATCGGTATCCGGAAAAAGTAGGATAGGAAAAAATAGGCTCGGAAGAAGAAGGACGGAATAAATAGGATAGGAAAATATAGGATTAAGAAAATATAGGACGAGGAAGAAATAGGATGAAGAAGAAAT
>JAQGBU010001752.1:0-11615 GCA_034698605.1 Isotoma decorata | reverse complement strand
TGACTAAGCTATAGTTGAAGTCGAAACCACCATTTTATTTAACCAATTGTAGCCGCAATTGTTCAGGCGCTAATGTACAGGCCCAAATGTGCAGAGGCGCTAATGTGCAGGCGCTTTTTACCCTGTACCCTCCCTATAAGACTCTAAAATTCCATCACACAATGACACAATAAAGCGAAAGATCCTTCAAAACCATTGTATTCTATTTCTACAGGCTCAAAACCTACTAAGGATTTCCCATTCTATTCAAACCTCACTAATTGAACTAATGAACTAAGAGAATAAATTCCTTCAAAGTAAATTCACATCCCTTACAGGTTGATTTCTCCCTAAACCTTTTGAAACAAGAAAAAAACAAAGTACAAAGAACAAAGTTACACGGTGAGGCTGAATTAATCCAAAAACAAACAAACACGCGTTCTCATCCTTAAGCCAACTCAATACCCACGAGTGTATGATCATGATAAGGTATAAGAATACTTTCATCTTTAACTAATTGCAAGAGGGCATCCATGCACTTTCACACTAATTAAATCTTCTTGCACAACCTCCTTTATTTTAACCTTAATTTCCCAATGTAAGAATCTCCTGAATTTACAGAAAACGGAAACGCTTTCAATCCTAAGAAGGGTCAACTCTGACCCACACTGACCTCCAAGACTCATAAATTCAAAGACTGAACTTGTTCCAACCCCTCCCCTACCCCTGGCACCACTCTATAGTGCCAAATTAGTCAAAAACTTTTTGAAAATTCCAACATGCAATTAGTGGAGGAGCCCAAACAAATGTAATTTAGTGATACATAATTGCACATCCTTGAATCCTCAGGAACTAAATTGCTTTCTCACGTTCTTCATCAACTACTCTTTTCTACATGAAAAGGGAAAAGGTAGCCACCAGGGTCTGTGAAGTAAAAACACTCCCACATGAAAAAACCCACCTAGACAGACCTCTTCTACTATACTACACACAGACTAAAGAATTATTAAGTTCAAGGTTTCAACCAGAAGAACAAGTAAAGAAAAGTTAAAACTTTGTTATTTAATTAATTAGAAACGTTGCACTCCTTTCTTTCACTTTCTCTTAGCTAAACAGACTCTAGCCTCTATTCTAATTTATAATGCATAGGACTAAACTACTACTACTAGGGGTACTTCCAGACAAACTCTTTTGAATCCTACTCAACTTTTGACATAAGACAGATGTTTTACACTTTATCTCTTCAAATGAAAAAGACACTAGTTTAAAAATAGGACTTTATACATCTTCAGAATAGAATGAAGATGCCCCTCACTAAAAAGGCACTTGATTGCAATAAAATTTACTTGTCACATTCACTTTTATCTCCTTTAGGATCGCTAAGGTGAGCTCAAGTTTAGATGAAAGGACTCAAGACTAAGAGCTTTATTTGTGTTTGTAAATCCTCGAATAAAAGTTGCTATTGACTTTTTTACGTTCTGATTTCAGTCTCAACATTATTTTTACCTTATGCATTCTTCCATGTATTCCATTTTAGGCAAAACTGTTAAAATTTACCTTAGGTAAATCTGTGCATCTCAAAGTTTTTCAAAAAATTTACAACCCTTTAAATAATTTTTAACCAATTTATTAATACCCTTCTTACCCATGCAAATCCATCCCTTTCACAAAAAATCCTTTTTACCTTTCACCCAACCCTGCATTACCTTTCAAATATCCCGAACTGAAAAGTACCTAGAGGCTTTAAACAACTCATTAGAGTAATATAATTTTCCCAAAATATAAATCCTTTGATTCGGTACCAAATTACAAGTAAAGTAAATAAGATAAGTAAACTAGCACACAAGACACAAATGCTTTTAATAAGATAATCTCCTTTCTCTATGTGGTATCCAAATTTACCAAAGTGAATCAATGCCTTAAGGGTAGTTGGTTGGTGGTGGTGATGGTCTTAGTGGTGGTGGTGGCCATCGTGGTAGTAGTAGACAGATCCTCTAGTCTGAAAGCTACACTTAAAATCCAAAGTGTAATTTGATTCAGGCGATTAAAAGGAAAATCAACCAAGGTGTTTGATACATCCATATATAAACCCTTTTACACAGAAGGATGATGAGATTCAAGATTGCTTGATGCAGTCTTTTGATTTCCTCTATTACCCTTCCCTTCTATAATAAATGGGTTTTAGACGCAGCCATTAATACTTTCACTATTTCTCAGCTTTTAACCCAACTTTGGATTCTCACACTGAGAGGCCACATTGATTGAGCTAAAGGGCCGTCTATAAACATCCCCTAGCTATTTCAAATTATTTCAAATTTAAGAATAAGTATCGGTCGGGACTTTGAGATGAGAATTTATGAGAAGGGAAGCCCTTTGAAACGCTTCCTTCCCAACATACCCCCGAATTCTACTCACAATCCCCTACAACCGAAATAAGAGCCTTGGTAAATTAAAATATTTGTTATTCTTTTGCTGAGCTTGTGAACAGTTTGTTATTGGGTATATTGTGCAGCTTCTTGGTATGTTCTACAAAGGATGGATGAATATTTATTAGAATGGAACGTGAAAGTACAAAATTGGATATTGGTTCTACTTTCTCCTCATCCCTATGCATTGTGTAGTTCATTGAGATTTGTAGCCATCGGCAATTCTATTTTCCTATCATCCAACTGATCTAGATCCCGACCCGATGCACCAGCAGCTATCACAGACACTGTGCCATCATGTCAGTATGGTGTGTGCAGTGTGGGTCTAGACGCCTTTCTACACTTTAACTCACTTCTTCTTCCTTTTCCTTTCTCCCAATTTGTTCTTTACATTTCATTGAAAGATTGAAACACACTTGAAATCCTGTGCAAGTACTACTACTACCAGGGATGATGTTGCTATGTATATGTTATACAACACACTTCATTTTATTTAGGAGACCCACTCGGGTTCTTCAAATTCCTTTGAACTTCTTTAAAGATTGAATGTTTTATATTTACTTGTTCCCTTGAATCCCTCTCATCTACTATATATAGCTTCAGCATCCTCTCGTCAACTCTTGACTCTCACAACATCATCGTTCTCTGTTCTACTCTGAGGAGTTATTACACACTTTTAGTTTTAGTTGAGGCATTGATTGAGACTGCACTGTAATGATTGAAAAGTCAGAAAATGAATGAGAAGATGTTCTTAGAAGGCGTAGTGCTGGGGTAGGATATTTTCAACTATCAGGAAATATTCCGATGGGGGAATAATTTGGGAACGTTGAGGAACTAACAGAACGTTTTTGGGGACGTTGAGACGTTTTGCAAGCCGGGCATTGGAGGATGCAATAATGATATTTAGATGTAATATTTAGTTGACATGGGGCTAAGAAAAGCATTGGGAGGATAGGGATATGTAGCTTCGTGAATATTGAAGGGATGAATGGAAGATAATGAAGTTTTGGTTTTAAATCTCATTCATTTATTTCTGTCCATTAAAAGTATGTAATAATAAATGCACCATAATGACTTGATTGACTTCTCATTTTTAGCGAGCAGCGCAGACTTTCCTACTAGCCTTTCCAGCACCCCCGTGTGGAGTAGCGCAATTAGCAATTAGCACATATTTCTTCAGAAACAGTAAACCCTATATAAAAATAACTCCCAAATCTACCATGCTTAAAACAACAAACTCCTTATTTTCAATAACTAAAAACTCCCATAGATACTGTTTGAAATAACCAACTCGCACTTAAAATTACTCGACCATCGGAAAAACTTCAACCCTAAAGACCGTGTAAAGTATAAATGTTGCAACATTTTGATTTTTTTTTTCAAAATTACCAAACAAAATTAGTTTTGACAGATCTATTAAAGCAAGGAGATTCTAATAAGCTGTATGAGAACAGAAATCGGATAAAATATGAGAGATGAGATGAAAGAAACTTTTTGGGCAAGATTATGTATATAATAATAGGTGTTTATTAGAATTAGGATAAAATTATTGTGTAAAATGAAATTACTTATACTTTCAAGCATAAAGTATACTATAAGTATAGCCTTTATTCATTTACACATGTACTGATTATTCCTTAATTTAATAAAAAGTTTATGCCATTCAATAAAAAAAAGTTTATTGTTGTAATGTGAAGCATAATGCTCAATTATGATATGTTTAAAATTTTACAGAATTCCAAAATGAGCTGTCCATTTGCTGCCAGCCTTGGTGGGGGTGGCAAAGATGAATGGAAAAAGGGAGGACGTCAAGATAGTTCTGGCAGTACGGGCAGTGGGGCTGTTACTGCTGGAAGTAGCAAACCTCGACTTTTAAGAGAGCAAACACTTGTGACTGCAGTCACCTCATCAGAAGAACTTAATTTGTCTACCCTCAGTGCTGCGATTGTTGCTCTCTTGATTCCTCAGGTAAGTATTCTATTTTCTATCATGAATTCAAAAAGTTTCCTTTATCCCATTTTTACTGAACTGAAAATTCCTTAAAAAAGTAAAAGTATTGGGAAGTCGGAAGCTGGGATTTACGCTTTTCTTTGTGTCTTGATTGATGGTTTCGTTTTCGTTTATCATACCCTAGCAAGCCAGACACCTTTTCCTCATCACTAATTCATTTTAAATGCCTACTTTTAATTTATAACAACTTTATCGTCTAATACGAAAAGTCTTCGTATCTGGTGATATTTCATGAGATACTTGATTTCATGAAACACCGAGTCTTCTTATTCGTGAAACCACTTTATTTCTGAGGCTTAAAGTCGCACAAAAAACCATCATTTGTCATTCAGAATTCGACTAAGAACTTAAAATTAGATTTACATATTTACATGTGAAAAATTTGCATAATCCTCATTTTTTCATACTAAAATCAAATTTAAGCTTTCAATTTATACCACAGTAGTTAAAGATAACATCTTTTCAAAACAGCTTCAAAAATTAGAATACTTATCTCACTCCAAATTTTCTCAGCCCCGAAAAGTTACACCGTATCCTTATCTTTAGTGAAGTCTCCGTATCCTACATGAAAAAAACCGTTGAATACTACTTAATGTGTTGACATAAACTAATTTTGAACAAAGATTATGATAATGTAATGGAATTTGGAAGATACAGAAATAAGATCCTTCAAAAAACAGGTAGTACATTTTTTGCATTACAACACCTACCCTCCCTATATCATAAAGGATTTTCGTTTTTAAAATTTAGAAACTAATTCGAATTCCCTTATAAGAACTAATCTTAAACCTCAAAAAAGACGTAGCAATTTTGCATGCTAAACTAGAGATAAAAATGCGGATCGTTTAGCACATTTAATTCCTTACTAAATGTTTAGCTTTCAAATTGTTAATTTTAATGGTGCCATTATTTTTTTGTACTTGCTTTTAAACATCCAAATCTTAAAAATCTCAACAACTGAAATTGTAACCCTTTATTTATGGCTTACAGGAACATGAGAATAAATTCTAGAGAGACAGTCTCATTGTCTTCTAGCCTTGCGATAGAATAGATATTATTGAGGTTTCACAAGCCATTCATTTCCCCAAAACCCACATTGCGTGCATCTTTGCATAAATAACAATCTATTCGTCAATAAACTATAGAGAGGATTTCATCTTACAAAACAAATTGTTTTTAGAGTTATCCCCAATCTTATCGATATTTGTATGTAGGTAAGCAAGTAACAATCTTTGATCAATCACGTGCCTCAATTTTCATTAAGTATTAATCAATTTAGCATACATGACATGACATGACTAAACAAGTACACACGCAAACACGTCACTCAGTATACCTACCATAAACTTTGCAACATTCTTGATGAACAACCCCTTTAACCACAATAAGAGCAAAGTGTACAATCTACATGAATAATAACACAATCCGAAGCGATAGAATCCAGGCGGAGAGAGACCATGAACACAGGAATGCAGAAATTCAGTAGGGCCCATGGTCACAGAGACGAGTCACCCGTTGCAAGTATTAAAATGGGAATAATATTAGGACACAGAAAGCAGATGATGCATACGTCCACTCAGAATTAGAAAGTAGAATCAGGGAAATCTTGTTTCATTGTTTGGACCGTCCATTAATCCTGGGCGATATTTTTATACAATTTCATCTACTTACACTAAGCCGTTGCGTACATTAAAGTACAAGTCAAGATGCTACAATTTCAAAGGTTCAAAAGACCGATATGTCAACCCGGACGAGTTGAGTCCATGTTTCGATATCGAGTAAACACCAACAGTTGAATATCAACAAAGATTATACCGAAAAACATCGACTTTTTTAAAGATCGAAAAATAGAATAAGGACATTTTCTAATCATTGAGGAATCCAGTGTCGATATTTTCTAAAACTCAGCCAACAAGGATGTCGACAGCTATTTACAATTAAATCCTAATTCCTTAATATCGACACACTTGTCGATGTTTTTGAGAAATGGAAAGAAATGAATATGGATGCACTTCAGGTGCAAAACTGAACAAATCTGTAATGGCTGTCCCTCAATATAATTTTTTTTACAATTCTCAGGTATTTACCACACCCAAATTTGACATTGCAATTATGCTACACATTTGCACTAGAAGTTAACATTAATATCTCTTTTACGATTAATTAATAATACCCTTTCGAAATTCAGTTTCTCCTGATTACTTCTGTACTGCTAAGTTTGATTGTTTGATTGTTGCTGCTTAGTTTGTTTCCAATCGTCCAACCTCAAAACAACTTTAAGAAATAAGATCCCCACCCTTAAAAGTTAAACTTCAAATCCTGGAAAAATTTGTATCCCTGAAGAACCCTTCATAAAATTAAGGCCCGTGATAAATGTAAATATCCTAAGGTTTACATTAGATTTATGCTTAGTGTTTGATATAGAGTTTGGATCGGAATGACTTTGTGGAGCATCACCACCACTGACTGAGTGAAAGCCAAATATTTCACACTGGGTTTGCTCTAGTCTCTTCTAAATGTTATTTCTCTTTTAGGATGAATGGCTGTGGAAATTCGAATGTGAAATGCTTATGAATACAAATGAGGGATAAAATAGCCATTCGAGATCCGCATCACTTCCTCCTCCACATCACACAAATAAATAAATAGAATTATTTCTACTTCAAAGCAATGCGTGGTTCGTGGTAGGTGGTGGTAGTCTTAGCCCAATTGTTCAATATATCATCGCCCCCACCACCACAGCCACTGTAGGGTGCTTTCACCACAAAGGTTTTTACCTTTCCACTTTCATCTAGTAAAGTCAGGGGCGAATCACCATTTACATTGTTTGTCAAACTTTTTTTTCTTTAATTATAAGCTTATAGGTTAGAATATCAATATGGTTTTAAAATCTTAATGAAGTTACAGAACCCTTGACAAATTAATGCTATGAATCCTCAATGCCTTAAATTTTCTGTTTGATTAGACGAATGCGGTGTCTTTTATAAACCCTGTTGGTATATCTACTATCTACACTGTTTAATATTAATTTAAACAAAGAATAGATGATAGGGCAGACTAGGGATTAATGTTTGTTTACTTGGCAAAGCTTCTGTTTCTCACTATTTTACAAATATCTAACTTACTACTACCACTACTAGTGCAGTAAGTGAGGATTTAAAGATTTGAATAAAAACTGACCCCAAAGAACCCTCTTTATTCTGGTTCATTTACATCATCCCAATTCTGGCTTCATCTTTTATTCCATAGTCGTATGTGTGTGTGTGTCTTACTTAAGATCATAACTTTTTATGTTTTTGTATTTTCTTTACTATCATATGGTTTATATTCAGCTGCGTTTAAATTGGCTTTGTACATTTATCCTTTATTTTTGCCAATTCGATTTTGGTCTGAAAAGGCAATAGACAGTAGTTTTTATGAATGAGAGTCAGGAGTTTTGCAAAGGCAAGAGGGAGGTCAAGGTGTGCCAAAGCCAAAAGGTTGTGGCTATTCTTTTAATTGTATTAGGACGGATATCAAAATTTAAAAAACGGGATTCTTTCGCATAACACTAATCAAACTTTCAATGTAGAAATAAAAATTTTAGGAAAATTTGGTCATGAAAATCAAACGAAGGATTACCCTTTAAAACCTCTTGAATTATTGTTACCTCATACTATAAATCCTTCAAGTGTTCAAGTATAAATTGCACTTTATGAACAACCCTCAATAAAAAACAGCACACGCAAAGACACAAAATTGTTTTTACTAAACGAAAAACTAAATGCTTTGTACCTCAAAGAAAAAAAACTTGTACTAAACAAGTTTTACATGTGGTTGCAAAACACAAATTTCCTGATAGTCATCAAGATTGCCCATGAAAAAGTTAATTTGTAATAAAAATAACTTCTTCATGTATCATATACCTTAGTTGGCAAAAAAGTAACTGTGGTTTTACTCTATTACTCGTATATGTGCAATTTCAAAGGGAAGTTTAATCATAAAAAGTGAAAAAGTATTTTTTTAGCAGAATGAGAAAGCAATTTAGATAAAACAGGAAAAGTATGCATACATGTTTTGGTATCAGTATCAGTGGTGGTTGATGGTACAAGGTTGACTCTAGGGGTTAACTCATAAACCATGTACAGGAAAGTAAAGCATTTCCACTACTTAAACTATACCATTAAAAGCAGCTTCAATGCATGTATCTTCTGGAAGGGACTGAACTTGACTACAAAAAATAGAACACATGATTCATGAATTTACCTCCACAATATAGATAAAAGCTTTTGATTCTTAAACCTCTGGCTTTTCTTATGCCTCTTTGGAAATACCCCTAGCAGTTTGAGGCTTGAGAGATTATGGGAAAACTTTTTGACTTGTTTAATTGTATATTGAATGAGGAAAGTAAGATCAAAGGGGATCACATATTCAAACTGTCATCTTCAGATTATCACAAATGTCCTTTTGTACTCCGTTTGACCATCTTTTATATCCTTTATAATATAGCATTATTTTCACAAGTGCAGTTTTAGTCTGCCTAGACAGACGTGGACAAATAAAACACGACGATATTTGGTAAGTATTTAGTCCATACTCTAAATAATTATCAGGATGAGCATCAAAGAATCTAGCGATTTACAAACAAAATCATAAACGCTTAATGTTACAAAGCTATTGGGCCGCTTGAATAGCTTGAAATAAATCAACAAAAACTTCACACCTGTATATAGTATATCTAATTGCAAAATTGAAGCGTTTCTTCAAAAAAATTAAGCGCTTGCTCTTCGTAATTGTGCCATCGTTTAACCTTGTTTTTAGCCTTGTCTAACAAAGTTTCCAATGCAATTCTACTCTGCGCTTGAAAAGTTTAAGCATTCTTGAAGTTTTGCACCAAAGATTTTACACCCATTTACGAAAGAGTTATTCAAGGAAGTCAAATAACCTAAGGTTATTAAAATTAAAAAATTAAAAGAAACCTAGAGACATTTCTAGTCTCTAATAAGAAAAGATTATAAAATATTCGGAAGAGTATCTAAGCTTTGAAGCGTTCAAAAATTATGGTTTTTAAATTTTAAATTCCTTTCATTGTAATGAATAATCCCTAGATTATAAAATTTGGTAATTTTTTCACCAGTAGGGTCTTTTTCGAGTACCTACTTAAGGGCACTTCGACATCATTGAAGGAAAATTGAAATTGAAATAACATTTTTTACTAATATCTATCATGTCAGTTATGAATGATTTCTCTCCCACTCCTTATATCAGGCACAAAGAATGGGATCGAATAAGAAGAATTAAATTCAATTCCGGGATTTATACATTCATAAAAGGAAGAATAGAAAGAAAGTTTCAAGTCTATGTACTAATTTCCCAAAGAATGAGTAAAATCCTAAGAAAAGCTTATAAGGATTGCATTGGCTGATTGGCACAGAGAGATCTCACAAGTTCCTTCAATCATCAGAGATTATCAGACAAAAGGGAACTCCCTATAGCTAAAGTAATACCTTTGAGAGCCAATCTAAAATCTAAATTAGAGATGCTAATAGAATTTCAGAGAAACTTCGGACCAAACTATTAATACCTTTAGATCCTCATCATTCAAATTATGTACAAGGCCTTAAGGCTTAAACACTCAGGAAATTAATTTGTTTTAATATTAATTAGTCCCGGCCAGAAATTAATCTAAGAATTTCTGCTATTTAATAAGCCTTAATTATAGACCCTTCACCCACCAACCCCGTTTATTACCATTGCCAAAAAACCAGTGAATTTACATAAATTTTCCAGAAAGGCAATCACTTTCAACTTAAAATTTAATATTTTTATCAGGTAACACAAAATCCAACATCTCGTCTAAATCTTTATTATGTGTACATAATTTCTTTATTGATTTTTACATTATAAATAATTTAAAGGGATACTGCAAAATTGAGGGTTTTTTAATAAAAAGAAGTCACGTCCCAAGTGTTTCCCCATATTATAATACAGGGTTGAGAACCCTATCTTGGCCCTTTGCTTGTGTCGCAGTGTGTCTGTACAGTGGTGGTTGTTCTATATGTCATGTCCTCGGTGTCATGTTGGGCATTTAATTTATTATTTTATACGTGCAAAATGCGTATTTGAAGGTTACAAAGGATAAGGGACGCTGGTAGGCTGAACGTGTTATCAATCTGCCTCTTTGCAAACAAGATGGTTATCATCATACCGAGATTTTTTATTCAGCTTTTCTAAAGAAAAAAAATAAGGTAGGATAAGAGATAGAAAAGAAAGTAGCTCAGTGTGCTTATAAGCATGCTGGTGGGGGTTTTTTGGTATAGTGGGTTCATCTATAAAAAAGGAAAAGTTGCTTGTGATGGAAATTAAAGCAGTTTATTTTGGAGTGGAATAATGCGATGCGGTGGCTCATTGAAAAGTCACCAGTGGTTGTGGCATTAGTGGTGGTAGGGGCTGTTAGATGAGTACCTCCAAAATGGAAGAAGCAACAACAAAAAAAATGTTGGAAGGCTGCCATGTGAATTCAAATAAGGTAAAGGGAGAAAAAATACCTTGCTTTATTTTTTTTGAATTGGCAGCCTAATATACTGTAGTGGGAACACTCTACATAATATGCTTGATACTTATAATGTGATGGTAGCCTGATTTTCAAATCGACTAGGACATACACATTATGTAGTACAATAGGTAGTAGTAGTATTATCTGATTCTGAAGGTCTGCCCATAGTACTTGGGCAATAGTTTGTCTTTTGGAGGATGATATGGATGGATTTTGAGTTTGAGCTTTTAGGTGAGTGGACTTTAAGTATTTTGGTAATAAGTTGAGTGCAAAAGTATGATGTTGACGTGGTTGGAAGTTGGAAAGGGACTTGTAGAGCCCTTCGAATCCTTGTTTAATGAAGTCCTTTATAAGCTTTCTAGATGGTGATGACAAAAAAAGTTTGGCATGGAAGTGTAAGGTGTTTACCAAAAGGCAAAAGCCAACCCGTATTGCTGATGGTGAAGCATTTTGAAAATATCAATCTAAGACAAAATCAAGCCTAGTTGAGACTGCTAAATTATTCAAAATGTTCTACAGGTTACGGATATACCGTAAAACGCGATTTAGAGCCCCCCTAAATAACTCCCTAGGTCTAGCGACTGGTTTGAAAAAATAACGTCCCCCCCCGCCCGAAATACAGACCCGTCCAAAAAACATAGTTTAGTGTGTAGAATATAGAAAAA
>JAQGBU010001751.1:0-11617 GCA_034698605.1 Isotoma decorata | reverse complement strand
ACACCCGTGTTCCTTCTGGCAGCTTCGGCTGCGGGAGTGTCGGGAATTACTGCAGTTATATTCGGAGCAAGATTCGGATTCATTCCAGCTCTTACTGCTTTTATAACTTGGGGTTGGGTTTGACAGTTGATAAGGGTCAAGGAGGATAAACCTAATATTAAAAGCGTTAAACTTGTGCGGTCCATTTTTTTAAACGTTTTGCACTTTGAAAAATAAAGTATTTTGCGGGTTTCTCACTCGCAAAGGGAAATTGTAACAAATTGAATTTACCGAAAGTATATGATTAGATTAAGCATTGATTTTGGTATGGTTAGAATAATATATCTGAGATAATTTACTTTCATGCAATTAAAAGAGAATAATTTTAGTAGTTGAATTAATAACCGGATGATACACAGCTCAAACTCTTGGACACAATGAAACAATGATGCATCTCATGAAACTCTAATGATGAATTTTTTTGGTATTTATGCCATTCTAACTCATTATATTGATATTATAACCAATACCGGAAAACAACATAAGAATTAACGATGGGGACACAGAAATCTATATAAAGTGTAAATATTATATTATTCAGCTTCATCTAATTATTGCCTCTAACTACCCTTGTTAGTAAATTAAAAAAGAGTCGTTCACATGCACTAAAATATAGATTAGAATCAACTGTAATTACAATTTTGTCCTGTTAACATTTACTGAGACTTACTGACTATTCGTGATACGGTTTACTTGTGTGGTAATCAAATCAATATTTCAAAAAATACTTAAGCTGTTCGGAATTGCTACTGCCTTTTTTAATTTGAAATCACCCAACTAATAACCTGTCACTTTTTTCATCTTTAATCCGTTCAATGTCCAACTGTTCTTAAAAAAAATTGTAATATTAAAATGCACAATTGTCTCTCCCCCGAAATACTTACAAGAGTTCAGCAGATAATTTTCAAAAAACGTTCATACTGAAATACTGCAACTTATCATGTGATAAGGTGCAGTATTTCAGTTTACCAGTTGAAAAATTACCAAGCAAAGTGTGCACTTTGCTTGGTAATTTTTCATTGCAGGATTTATGAACAAGTAGACTTAATTTAATTGTTCATGGTCATGTAGACCTACAAAGGCTTTCTTAAAATTAAAAAAATAATAAATAAAATTAATAGTATATTATATACCATTATTGAACGAATTATTGATGATAGAATATTCAAATTAGAAATGCTCCATCATGCCAAAATCATTTGCAGTGTTATTAAAATACAAATAAAATACATAAGTAAAACACACTTAACCTATCTAATATATATTTAACTGGTTTTAACTTCTTTTAAAAATTTATTACTTCGTTTGCATGGGTTTTATAATGCAAATATTTAATGCATCTGCACTCTCAAACTAACCTTTGCAACGCCTGATTAAAAACCAAGATGTGTAGCAAACTACATTATAATTAATTTGGTTTGATTGTGACGTGTAAAGTGTTTAAAATTTAAATTACACCTTACAGTCAACTCATTAATAAAATATCAATCTCTTCTGCTTTTGCAGTAGAAGTTGTAGAAGTGAAAGCGAAGTTTAATATCACATAATTTATTGTAAAGCATATTTATGCTGTGTAACTCGGTAAGCGATTTCAGTTAGTAAAGTTTGTTTCTATATAATTATACGTTTACAATTATCAAGTCACCTTATTCCTCTACCTTTGCTTTTACATTGCCGTTTGTTTTAAACAAAACTTAAGGGTGAGTTACTAGTGGATTTATGTCGCATTTTGGATAGATCATAAAATATTTAGTGTTGCACGTATGGTTAAATACATAGAATGATTACCTATTTTTATTGATTTGACGGTATGCACAATACTTTTTTGAAATAAAACTAGGGGCATGTCTATCTGTAGCCATTTCTGTATTAAAAAATGCCAAGAACATACGATGACCCATGAATAAAGTCCTGCACCTCGTCTACTTAAAAATCATCGTATTTAAAAAGCTCCGAATAAAAATCCAAGTAGATCAAAAATATAAATCGCAAATGTCATGATGTGACAAAAGCGATCAAAACGTACATGAAGATAAAAAAAAACCCTTAAGTGGTGCTTTTGTTTCAGTCTGTGCTCCTTTACCATGTCCCCGAGGAGTTGAAGCCGTTCTCCCTTCAAGGTCAGTTTTTATTAAGGTACGTTTGACATCATAGCTGACCCTCCCCTTTTACATCGAGTACCATATGACCTATTCTGATTCTGCATGAAAACCACCTATAATCAAATCATTTTGTAGATGCTAACCAAAACTATATTTATGAGATGCCCATGCCACATGTCACCTGAAGATAAGTGTGGACAAGTAATAATACATAACTGCATAATATGCGTAATAGATTAAAAAAAGCAAAAACAAAACTAGATAAGGTTCAACTAACTCTTAAGTCTTAATTTATTATGACATGACACTATTTTGTTCACAAAGACACAAGTAGTAAACTCATACTTTGACTTGATTGACTTGGACAAACTGACAAGGAATTTGAAAAGTGGAATACTAATTAGAATTATATGGAAAGCCAAGTAGGTGAAATAGGAATTAGTTGGAAAGGGCGTTCAACAATGGGATGGCAGATAATGCAAGAATACTCAGGGCGGAGAAGGCGACGATGGAGGTTCCAGCTTCCTCGGTAGCAGCTGGAACACCACCATCAGAAGTAGATGGCATACCACCGGTACCACCCGTGGAGGAGGGTGGGGGTCCTGTCGGACAAGCAGGATATTCTGCATCCAAGTATTTTAGAGGGTCTGCTTCCGCATTGCAGTCATCCCCTTGGCAGTAAATCTTACCTCCTTCCTTACACTTCGGCACCGTTGGGGTCATATCCCCACATAGTTGTTTTGGAGTAGCATCGAGCATGCAATGAGCTAAAATCAACACAAAAGATGATGCGTTAAATTCGGAACACCATCAAGCATATAATTTTAATTAATACTATGAACTATTAACCGCTTCTTGTATTAAGAATTTTAAAACTTACTTTGACCGGGACAATCAACGCCTCCAGCTGCCGGTTCGCCTGCCCAGCATTTTACATCAGCAGCCTACAAAAAATTCATAACTAATGAGTTCACACACGCTTTTCATCACTGTATTACATACAATTGAATAGAATCTGTATTCCAAAATTCAAAGAGTAAAAGCCTTACCTCAGCGTAATCCAAGTAGGTCATCAGGATGACAGCAGAAAAGAGTAGGACAATTGATCCCTTCATCTTGCTTTCCTTTCGAAGGTCAAAGGTCACCGTCACAAAGGGCTAAAGAGAGACAAGAGGGCAGAATCCGTTGCTTCTAGGGACTTCACAAGGGTAGTAGTAGTGTTTCTCCAAAAGGTCGATAAAATTGACTGAGAAGAAAATGCCGAGAAGCTGAGATGATGACACACCCAAGAACAGAAAACAACTGAAGAGTCGAGCTGATATTTCAAGTCGAGGTGCATCTTCAAAGACTTTTTCCTTTCAGAACATCATTTTTCTCTAGATTGTCACCAAGGCAACGCAGCGCTTTAAACACATTTTAGAAAGAATTTTATTCATTTTAACTCGATTTCATTTAATTTCTCTTCCATTGTACATGTGTCTGGCCTTAGAGTGATAAGAGAATAGGGTGACGATGACCTTTGACATTAGAGATGATGTCTTTGTAATGCTATATGACAAGACTCGGTATAGTATAGCATAGGTATGTTATAGTAATACAATTCACAATTGAAAAGGGTTTTTATGTCAACCGCATTGTTTAAATAGATAAATGAAGGAGGGGTCGGGTATAAAATGGGTCGATTGATTCTTAATCAATTGACTTTCACCTTCTTGACCTAACCCCATATTACACGAAAGATTTTGTATATGACCTAACCCCATAATTATTCAAGTCCGCTTCCTTTTACCTGGGATGTTAAATAAAAATGTCATGCTAAAATACATAAGCATCCACAGTCATCATCATCGCTCGTCTAAAATGCAACGGAATGTGCTGATTGATGTCTATATATTATTCGGAGCTTATAGGTGTACATCGGAGAAGCTTGAATATGAATGAACATGATCGGCCATCGGGTCGGGGTCACCTTCACTTAACAGTTGAACTTAAAAGGTCATGTTTTTACTGTCGCAGTCTTGCGTTTTCGATATGAAGTGAGATAAAGGAAACCAGTTTCATCCTTCCTATCCATGACTGAACGATTGCGATGAGTAAAAGGCTGAATGAGCGTCGTTGATGCAAAAACAAGTTGGTCCGAATAGCTTCGTAGGTAAAAATATTTGACACAATAATTGACGTTTCAGTTGGTGTTTCCATTTATTATCAAGGCACTCTCGACTCTTATCAGTACTATAAGAAGCGTCAAAGCATGGACTCTTCTATGTGGAATCTCATTACAATGTTACATCTTTTGTCCAACCCTTAAAAATCTTACACAAACAACAACGGGTGGGGGAATGTAAAAGCAGAGGGTTTCACATTCACCTTTTTCACTAAATTGTTTTTCCTTGGGATGACAAATGCACTTAAGCAATAACGAAATAAGTGATGGGTAAATTAACGGATCTAAATCATTCGTCGATGGAACAGGGGATGATTTCCTTACCTGCTTACGATCTGGTAGTTCAATGTAAAGAAAACGTTAAAAGCCTTTGGTTTTAATATTTGTAACCCTTCTTTCCATTTTCCCACTTCAGCAAAGAAAAATTACAATTACTCTTTAAAAACACGTGAAGTATTTTATGATGTAAATGACTTGATGAATAATTTAAAATGTTTATGAATATGAGGATGATTTTTAAATCTTGATTGGAAATTATAAAGTTTCTTGAATAGCAATTAGAGATTGTCGATAATAGTTGAAACATGAACTTTACTCACGGAATAATCCCCTCTACCTTTTTACGGGATTAAAACATTAACTCCCCTGGGGTCAGCAAAGACAGCCCAGTTCTAATTCGATGAATATGGTATCTCATTTGCAACCCCTTAATACAGCGACAAGATGTTCTTATGATCCAGTAGTCACACTGCGCACTAATTAAAAAAACAGCCTATAAAATACTAAATGCAGTTATCCAGTAAAAAGAAAGCACTGCCTAAGTGTACTGTTAATTAAAAAAGCATCATCATCACCTTTTCATCTTACACAAGGACTGGAACACGTTGGAGTGCTGCCAAAATTGTATTTGACATTTTCATCAAATCTCTTAAGTCTCCTTAAGGCCCTTAACAAATCCTCCGATTTCAACCCAAAATTAAATTATTGCTCATCGGATGAGGACAGATTTCAGGAGAATCGATTAAAAAATCGTCTTCCTGGCCCTTTGAGGTTTTTATATTCCGCAATATTTTGATTGACTCTAAGCTACCAATATTTATCTAAACAATTTAATGCCATTTCAGTTAGAAACTTCAACCCTTGTTCAAAATCATAATTTCCTAAAAGAAAGCAAAAGTTAATCAGACTCGTTTTTTGTCTGATTATTTTTACTCATGACTGGCTTTCACCTATCGTCCGTGTATTTTAAATGAGAAGCCCATACAATACATTTGAAATTTCACTATCTAACCAATTTACCACGACAAGGAGAATAGAAAGCCGTTCCAAGCTCCTGCTGCCCTGCTCTGTAATGACTTTTTTCATGTTGAACACCTATATAACATCAGTAATTTACATTGATTGTCCATTCGAATTTAATTATCACCGTTGCTGATTCCATTCTGACGTTTCGCATAGGGTTGTGAGAACAACGCCGATCCCCGGTTTTCTTGCCAGTTTTAATTGTCAAGTAGGAGCGAGATAATCAATTTCAGCTTCAAAATAAGCATATAGTAGGTAAGTAAAATCGGAGTAAACATATTTCACAAAGACTAAGGGCAATAATAGGTCAAATCAGTCAAATCAGTCAAGCCCTACCTGTTATAGATTTCGCATTAATTATACACACGGGCCTTCCAGAGCCACTTGGGTACACCCCACCGTTTGCATGGTTTATTTATAATTATCGTACTTAATTTACATTCATTGGAGATCACGATTTAAAAGAAGATCATATGAAAAACTAGTCAAAAGGAACATAATTTGAAACCAACACAACTTAAACCTAATCCTTAATTGCATGTCCACTCTTTTGACAGTTTTCCCTGGAATCTACTAGTCAACAGTTTGTGTCAACTTCAACAACTTCCTCGTCAACCCATTGTGTGCAAGTCGCAAGTTGATAAATGGCATTATTTACCGTCTACTACATTTACAGTTTTCAGTTATTCACCAACTATTCACCAATTCTGATTCTAAAATTTCCAAGTTCCCTTTGCATTGATTATTCGGGTAAACGGAAACTTATTCAACAGGGCATTACATCTTCACGGCCCTTACATCCACACGGTACTTTTTTGTTGTATTTGTCACCGGGATCTCCATTTTCTTGCAAGTTTTTTCTTCTGCAGTATTTATTCTGTACGGCTTCGCTCATTAACCCAATGGCATTAATTTACATTGAAAGTAGCCATATTTTTTCTGAAAACAGGTGAATACCATGGATGACATTACAAATATAGGAAGCATATCAAACATACATGGGTTGGATTTATCCAGGAACAATACAAAGATGCTTCAAATTTTCTCATAACGTTTCCTAAGGATTTAGGTGTCAAACTTAAAGCTACCTTCATTGCTAGATGCTTTCTACTCTAATTAGTTATCCTATACGTCTAAAAATTTTTATCAAAATCTGAATCTAAATATAATTTTTGTTTTCACAGGATTTATATTTTTGAAAAGAAACCCAATAAGGAAAAATTGAATAAAAGGAAGAGGAGAAGAATGTAATATTTATTAGTTTTGTAAACATGAAATGTATGAATGATTTGATATTATTTACAACGTCATGGTTAAGATCCCAATCAGAAGTCCATTATTCATTGATGATAGACAAGGCTTTGTATATTTTATTCATCATAATAATTCATACTAAAGAGAACCAGAGAGGACCACTGTGTGTTATATTGAAGATTTATTTCATTTAAAATAATTTTACAACTTTCTTGTAGTGCTTTTTTCATGTTTGGCTCGATAGTGCTAAGAAATGAAAATCTTAGCTATACATCTGAACGGGCCATTTTGGCCCATACATAATGACATTTTATAATATAATTAATATTAATATAAGATATTGATCAAAAAAGAACTGCTGATTTGGAAAAAGATGATCGCTAAGGCAATTTTCAAAAAAGTTTCCATTGAACTTTTGCATTGAAACATTGAAAGATAAATTGTATAAAAAGATAAATTGAATAAAAAACTATTAGTTCGAAATCGCAAGCTGATCATAAAACATAGAAATCATCAATTATAATCAAGGTTATTGTCAAAATGTCCAACGAAGTTTTTGAATTTGAAAGTCCAGTAAAAGTCCCATCCCTCACCGTCCAAAAACAAACATCTTCATTCTGTCCAGTAGGACTTGAGGCTCTACTGCCCTTAAGCGCGATTATGATCAAACAACAAATGCAGCTTGCTGACAGTACGTACGTACGCTTTAGATCATCATGCAGCGCAGCAGCCTCTTCAGCGTTTTGGCATTTACTTAAAATCCTCAACTACTGAAAAGCTAACACATATTTTATCTTAAATTCTAGTTTCATTAGTAGCGGAAATGAACAATAAATACGACATTATTGCCCCAGATGGTACAAGGATCTATTCCCTTCAAGAAGATAACCATTTTATGACTTCAAGTCATTCCTGTGCCACGGAATCTTCAGACCATTTACAATTCTAATGTTCGATAACAATAACAATTGTACCAAATTCGAGTGTCCAACAACAGGCTGTTATCAAGTAGACATTTTTAATCACATTCCATATTCATTTATTCACTCCAGAGATCCATCCACCACCTATTATATCATCTGAACTTAAATTACAGGAAGTGAAAGCATATGACACTTTGGGCCAACTCCTAGGGTCAGTTGTAAAGGCCAGTGGGTGTCAAACTCGTTGGTGCTGTATGGTTTATTGTTTTCGTCCTATTTTCAAACTGCTTGATAGCCAAAATACTCCAATTTTTCTAATTCACACGCCTAATCTCTATACTAAATGGGGTTATGATGACTACAGGTTTCGAGTAATTGATCATTCATCATTTAACACAAGAGACTTGATTGGACCTTTTATAAAAGATTGTATACGAGATATTTGTTTTTTCTGTTAAAGGTTACAAGTTTAGATGGCAAGGAAGGCATAGCGTTGATAAAGAAAGTATGGACTGGATACATAAAAGACACAAAGGCAAATGTTCATAATTTCCTAATTGAATTTCCAGTTGATTTAGACGTCAAAATTAAAGCTACATTGATAGCTGGATGTTTTCTAATTGTAATCTATCTTTTTTACTACCAGCTCATGAATGCAAATATTATTTTTACTCTACTACTTCGAAATAAAATCTACATGGTTTTGTTTCAGGATTTCATCTATTTTGAATATAAGCCTCAATGCAACAGCAGTACCAGGAGGATGTCTTCAGTTTTATGATATCTAAAATATCTAAGACATTAAATACTTGGAAAATAAAAGCATTATCAATTTTTTTGCAACCTTGGATTGATAGGTGATGCACTCGATTTTACACTTTTTAATCGTGCTTTTCAATTCATGAATGAATGAATCAAGTCTTGTGATTGTAATATTTAGTTGTATTTATATCATAATAATATTTGTCTTCATTCACTTCAAAATAGTTTTTTTCTTTGTACTTTTTTTGTTATGCATTTCATTCAAATCATGGTTGGCAGAGGTGTTTGAGTACCATTACATGAACAACAATTTTTATGTCTAAATCCATTCACAATTATTAATCACTCTTTATAGCACTAAACATTTCAATAATAAAAAATTCTACATAAATTCTACGTGTTCTGTGTTCTATTCAAATGTGCTTTTACTTTGTGGCCTTCGCCTTTTATGCAAATACGAAAAAAATCAATTTCCTGTATCTCTACGGAAATTAATTCGAAATAATGTATTTCTCACACAATTTAAATTACTGAATTCAAGAGAAACCAAAAACAAAATTAGGAAAACCTCAAAATTCAAAATTTCTAGTAATTCTTTAAAAAATCAGAGACACTTCGTCTAACTGAAGAGCCCAAAATGAACCCATCGTTTCCTCCTAACCCTCAAGGAAGGTTGCCAACTCCACACCCAAGCAACGCTGGGCCACTTATTCCAGGTGGAGCCCCAGGAGCTCCTCCCCCTTCTAACATATGTCCCCGGGGACTTGAATGTCTAATCCCTTTGGGCTCAGTCTTTGTCAAACAAGAGATAGAAGTTATGGAAAGTATGCAAGCAAATGATCTCTTCAACATTAATACTAAATACTAACCAAAGATGTATTTTTAAAAAACATTAAAAACCATTTTAGTTGTACTGAACGTGGAAACAAATAACAAATACAGTGTCTTCTCTCCAAATGGAATGATCTATCGAGCTCAAGAGAATAATGACTTTATGACTTTAAATTGTTCCTGTGCCTGTGGAACTTCCAGAGTCTTTACCATTCTTATGTTTGATATTATGAACAATTGTATCAAAATCGAGTGCCCCACAGCAGGATGTGAACAAGTCAGCTTTAAATAAATTTACACTTTTAAATAGACAATTGGACAAAAAATTCCCTACTAAATAATCAATTACATTTACAGCAAGTATTTGCCTACGATACAATGGGTCAACTCCTAGGGTCAGTGGTACAAACGGGTGGGGTTCAAACAGCATGTTGTTGTCTGGTGTGTTGCAGTCCTCCTGTTTTTGAAGTTCTTGACAGTAACAACACAAGCATTTTCCGTATTCGTGCCCCTGTCATGCTTTGTAACTTCTCGGATCAAGACTTTGTCGTAATTTTCATTTTAATTACTTTTTGGAAAGTAACTTTTAAAAATTTCAAAAAAATAATGTTGTTATCCAATAATGTTATCTAAAATTGAATTTTAGATAACAACCCTAGATGAAACGGTTACAGTAGGACATATAAACAAACAATTTGGAGGGTTTATCCAAGAGTCTTATACAGATGCTACTAATTTTGGTGTCAGTTTCCCAGTTGATTTAGACGTCAAGCTTAAAGCTACTTTGCTTGCTGCCTGCTTTTTAATTGTAATTAACAAATTTGTATTTAAGTTTCGAAATTACTATGTGCTTTTTCTTCATATTTGATTTAACTTGGGTGTAATTCTTGTTTAGGATTTCATGTTCTTTGAAAAAAAGCCGAATGGAAACCATCACCGCCATCATCATGGAGGATTCCATGGGGGATTTTAGGTTTTTTATTTTGGAAAGTCAATTTATTTTTTTTAACAGATATTCTGGAAATTATATTCATGACAAAATTCAATCATTCATGGTTTTTCATAAAATTTTGAGTGACAAATAAGCGCTTTGTAAATTTTTCTATACTTATCAGGGTACAATTCCCAAGTATTAAACCTCAGAATTACCCTCTTCACCTAGACATTACTATTATCATCTCATCTATTTGTACTATATTATTACATAAGTTGATAGTTAGATAATCTAGGCATATAACTGTTACATTATAGAAATCGTTGTTAGATAAAAATTAAAAACTGATTTCTAGTTGGATTAATTACTTCTATTTTTTAGAGTTTGGGATTGTCTACCTTGCTTAAATAATTGAATAAAATTGGTTAGTAAATTTATTACTGATCTGTCCCCATATGATGCATAATTCAGTTTGGGGGCAGCTAGTTACTTTTATATATTATATAATACATGCTATTATGCCTATGGCTAAAGGCAAGGCAAATTGACAAGAGTCTACGAGCCTTGCTTAAAAGGGTGAAGGGTCCTAAAAGACATTCCAACGTAAAGTGGTTGTCATAACCCCTAATTTAAAATAAGGGAACCTTTCAAAATGACATAAATACACTATTTCATAATCTGCACTCCCGAATCCGAATAAAAATAAAACCAAATAAGACTACTTCTTCTAAATTACTTGTTATTCATATCAAAACATCCAAATTGCAGTTGATCTCATATTCCAATAAAATATATTTTAAACCCTCACATTATGTCCCAAGAAGGCCATGATCTCCCTCCAGGCCAAGTTGTGCCAAGTGACCCGAATGAAGCCAGGAGGAGATCTGGAGAATACCCTGGAGAGACTTTTGAACACAAAGGAATAATTCCACCAGGACTTGAACTTCTTGAACCCATGAATCATCTTTTTATCCAACAGCAGATTGAAATTCTTGAAGGTAATTCAATCATAAAAACCCTTGTTTATGAGTTAGGAGTAAGGATCATACTCTTTAATACTTACGATTTAAGACAGCAAAGCTTTATTACAAATTATCCTAATGTCCTCTGTAGTGGTCTGTGGTTGTGAGACGAATAACAGATACTCAGTTAAGAATGGCAGAGGTCAAGATCTCTACAGAGTGACTGAAGATACAGGTTGCTGTGCTAGAATTTGTTGTGGAAAGCATAGAGCCTTTAAAGTCATCATTGATGACTTCAATGGACATGAAATTCAACTAGAGAGAAATTTAGCCGTGGACAGTTG
>JAQGBU010001750.1:0-11617 GCA_034698605.1 Isotoma decorata | reverse complement strand
ACTCGAATCCCCCTCCTCCCCCTCTTGCGTTACGTAATTTACGAACAGCCCCTAACAGTTAGCACATAATACTATTACTATTAACTACTGCACTGCTATACTGGTATTATTTGAGTCGTAGTCTCACTTTGCCCTCCAGTAAAATGAATGTGGGACTATTCAAACCGTCGGACAGACAGACTTTCGGCTTTTCTGTAAAGAGATGACCCAGCTGGTAGATATCAACACGATGACATTATTAGCCACTTGAATATATTTTTGATGTCTGATTCCACCTGTATAGGACCTATTTCATTCTATTCTTAAGAGAAAGGTAGCACTACAGTTTTTATGACGTTACCTATCCAACTACTCAGTTACTTGGCCCTAAACAATTAAAAGTCCAAAATGACGAAGCTCTTAACTTTTTGGATTTTAAACATTTCGTTAAAAACCCACTTTTCTAAACTCAGTAAACTAAACGCAATTTACGATTTCTATGACAACAATGACAAGTACTGAGCAGGGAATTATTGTACTTAAATTATTTTGTTTTATGATGAAAAATGTACTTGAATAAGTGTACCTAAATAAAATATAATCAGTTAAGGTTTTTATTGTTTCTATAAGAGGCTCAAGGTTCCTGCTAAACCTTTCGTGAATGAAATTACAGAACTAAACTATTGATAACACAACCTTTATTAGTTTCACTAAAAGCAAGAATCATTCTTTAAATTCGTAATGCTATTGAGGCTTGCGGCAAATGCCTTCAATTGGTCCCCTATCAAAAACACATTTAAGTCCACTTTGACATATTGGAAATGCCCCTTCGATGGAATAACCACAAGGACGTCCTTCAATACTTCCGCATACTTTCAGCTCTGGATCCCATATTTGATCAGGTTCAAATCGACAAACGCATTTATCTTCCACGCACAATAATCCTACATCCAAGTTGCAGTAATTTGACGGGGTTTCATCCGCACTTGAGATATTGCAAGATTGCTGGTAACCTTTCCAATAAAAACAAAAAAAGATTTGAAACATTCACAACGTTCACAACGTTCACAATTTTGAAACATTCACAATGAACTAAGGTTATTTGCTTATTTGGCTTGCTTATAGTATCCAACGTTTAAAACTGTAAACGGCAAAAAGTGAATTCATTTTCAAACTTGCCATTCTGCTAAAATTTAATTCTTCAAAGAAAAATAAAATAAACCGTCGCAACGACTTTAGTCAAGTATCGGAGATGGAAAATCTGTTTCTTCAGATTTTTAATGTTCCTGTGACTCTGGTGAGTAGAAATGTGCTATAGTCTCACTTGGCCCCAACCACACCCCCTTGGTGTGACCTTTGACCCCTTTGTTCAATGTGCCCTTTGACGTGTACTATGTATAGCTGAAAAGAGAATTGAAAAATGTTGATGCTTTTCGAAGTTAGAGGGCATTTACTGTAATTGCTATAGAGGGTGGAGCCAAGGGGGTGTGGCCGATTTGGCCCATTATCGAACTAGCCTTGCTTTTCACCCTTTGACCTCATATGTGAAAACATAATTTGAAAAAGTTGATTCTGTCAAAAGTTAGAGCGCGGAAGGACGGATCGACGGATGGACGGACGACACTACCATTCACATAAAGTATCTCCAATACTTAATAAATAAAAAAAACCTACCTTTTCTACATCTACGACTAAAATCCTGAAGATATCCCCTTTCTTCGTCACAAGCACAACTAAACCCAGTAATTGTGTTTGAGTCTGGGATACAAAGAGATGTGTTTGGATTGCATTAAATTTTATCCCCATTTCCATCTGGATTACATTCACTTTGTGCTTTAGCGTAACATTTCAAAATGTGAATACCATCCGGCATTCCACTTCCGTCTTCATCTTGGACAAGAGGATTCGGGCATTTACACATCCCATGCACACAGACTAAACCTTCATCTTCGTTACAATCCACAGTTTCTAAAAAATCAAAATATAATCAGGGTTTACTGAAATAATGCATTTTAAAGAGGTACTTAAATTACACTTCTTAGAGGTAAGCTCTGCCCCTAAAAATCAGCTTCAGACATGTTTTTACATTAATGGTAAATGACTGTTAAGTACCTTGGCAAGGGGCGGAATGACTTAGCTTACAAGAAGTGAGGTCATCTAAGGGTGAAGAAGGAAAGGGGCAAGTGCAGCGTACCTCATCATTATCAAAAGGGTCTCCCGCGCACCATCCTTCTGCAACGCAGGGAAGATCGATTGTGGATTGGTTGTATGTGCTTTCGCAATCACTTCCGATCAATGTATCACATCCCCCCGTTGTTACATTCAAAATCATATTTGTGGGGTTTAAACAACCACAAGTTCCTTCAAGACAAGTAAGCCCTAAAAAAGGGTCACAGGTCAGGTCAGGAATATTAACCTCGTTTGGGTCACAAGGATCTCCATAGAGTAAGAATCCATTAGATTTTGATAAACAGATTAAGACTAGCAAAGCTGATATGTAGCCAAAGCTATTACTACTTAACATTTTGGTTATAGTTTAACAACAATAACAATTTAATAATTTATTTTTTGACAAAACCTTCTCAGCTGAAACCCACAGATCAACTGACAATGCTAAACTTAAATATTATAACCATATATATACTCCTCAGGAAGACAAATTCAAATGAAAATATTTATAAAAAAATCTTAATTTATGCCTATATGTACACTATTTATTGTGTATGTTGTTGTATTAATGTAAACTATTTGTTCTGAAGATTAGCATAAAACCTTTCCATATTTGCTATCAGTAACGGTCAACTTTTAACGAGTAAAAACAGGTGAGATTCGGGAACGGATTTATCAATAGATGTAAATAATAATCAGTCAGAAAATTGTTTGGACAAAATGTATCTCTTTCAAAAGTATGTCAATTATGTATGCAATTTTTAAAACTAATTTAAATAGTTCACCTGGTTTTACTCTAATCTCATTGTTTCAACTTAATGTAATTCCCATGTAAATATGTTTGTTTTGTTAGGTAACAAGTGAAGTTTCTACAAATATTCAAGACAGGGTTTAAAGCCAAGTGTTAATTCCAAATGTCCTCCATTTATAATTGGTCTTGTTTTATTGCGTATAAATATGGTAAGGTTAGGTTAGGTTTAAATGTCTTGCCAATATCGAATCTTACATGCGAATACAAACACGGAAGGTAAGCAACTATTCAGAAAATCCAAACGCAAACAAATTGAAGGCACCAATGAAAAATATATCCAGTGGGATGCAAAATAGTAATTCTGATGGGATTAAAGGTAAACTTAAGTAAATTAGAACATTTAAAAGGGATTGGTATACAGTATTATTATTGACCTATGCCCTTCAATGAAGAAGAATATTTACCCACTTTGCCTTCACCTAGATTATCATTACAATTATCACGCTCTTACTCGTTTAAGCTTCAAATTTTTAATTAATTTTGAGGATCGTATCAGTCTGGGTCGGAGTTACATTTAATAATCATTGCTTTGGGTGGCATAGTTGCATTGCATAATAAAAAGGTTTGTCAGTAATGCAATGGGATGTTGCCGCATCTTTCATATTATAAAGATTAAGATCTGGAGTTATCATATTTAATAATATACATAACCCTTCAAAAATAACTTAAAGATTATTTGAGAGATATCAACTAAACAGTAGAAGCATAAGGGATAATACGTAATACTTACTATGAAGGTACAACAACAACAAAGGTTAGGTTAGGGTTGCTGTTTTTTAAAATACCATGGCGCAACCCCGCACTTCCATATTGCACCACTTTTCCATACCCTTTGTCTATCAAAGTGATGCAATAGGTAAAAAGACAAAAAAACACGAAATCGCCAAGATATAATTTTGGAGCCGGACTGTGGACAACTTTTTTTACACGAATCCTTTCTTCTCATCCGAATGCCACTCACAATACAAGTGTGAATTGTTTTTCACTTTTGGAGTGAGTGGCAGTCAGACGAGAAGAAAGGGCTCAAAAACTAATTAGTCTATAACTAAATGAACGCTGCAAACGTGGATTCTTTATTGATGCCACCCCGTCCGCACTACACCAAAAGGTACAAAATAGCATTGAGGGGTGGTCCAGCTGGAAGGGTGGTGTTTGGACCCGAAAATGGTAAGTTTTAAAGTTTTAATAACTTTAAAACTCATATTCTCATTCCCAGTTTCAAAATATCTTGCCCAAAAAAAATTTTGAAGCTGGGAATGCAATTCATTTTTAGTATCAAAATCTCTTGCGTCGCAAGAGATTTTGATACTAAAGTAATTCCTAATTCCAAATCACTCGCGTCGCAAGAGATTTTAAAACTAGGAATGACACAAATTTATTTTTAATTTTAGAGGTTCGTGGTGCTGGTGGTAGAAGAGGTGGTCGTGGAGGTCGTCGTCGTGGTGGTGGAGGTTTTGTAGGTGGAGGGCGTGGAGGTTAGGGTGGTGGCGGTTAAGGAGGTGAAGGGCGTGGTGGTGGAGGTTACGGAGGCGGATGGCGTGGGGTTGGAGGTTATGAAGGTGGAGGGCGTGGTGGTGGAAATCGTGGTCTATCGGGGCGGGGCTGGGCAGCTGAACGGAGGAAGGGTTCGAGACAGTGGTAGGTATTTTTTTTTCTTATTTTGTCATTGCTAGTTTCAAAATCTCTTGCGACGCAAAAGAATTGAAATTAGGAATGATACTCCTTCCAGAAATTCCTGGCTATTTACTGACATTCAACCTAACCGTATGAATGCCTTTGAGTTCATTCATTTTTATAAAAAAAACTTTGAGAGCTTTTTAAAGAAGATTTCAGTCAGTTACTTCACGGCACCCCTACTTGTTATACGAAAAAATAGAGGGGCACATCTAACATGGAGATTCCTTTTGAGGACGTTGACATTGACGCATTTGTAGAAGAACTTGGCCTGCTCCTTGGTGTCCTTATCTTTCCTCCTCCTGAAATGGGGAGGAATACCTATCTTTCATTTTTGTCTATGAGGTCAAATGCGGTCACAGGTCAAGGTCAAAAAAGCTTGTCCCCTGATGACCCCCCTGTTTAACCACTGAAACTTATAAAACTCCTAACGCGGAACACCTTTTTCCTCTTTCATTTTTGTCTGTGAGGTCAAATGCGGTCACAGGTCAAGATGACGACCTCTGACTTTGACGTTGACCTGTGACCGCATTTAACCTCACAGACAAAAAAAATGGAAGAGAAAAAAGTTGCTCACCGTCAAGAGTACTACAAGATAAGAAGGTAAAATAAGGGGGTCATTAGGTTGAAAAAGATGAAAGAGATGAACAAAAATGAAAAATGAAAAAGATGTTTGCCATCTTGAGTTGTATAAGGTCCAATGGTCAAATATGGGGGTCATCGGGAAACATGATCTACTCTGGACTTAGAAAACATTTTGGGGGAAAATCTTTGAACTCAGAACCAAAGATAGCTTTCCAACCACTGTACGGACTTGGATTGGGCTAAATGAAGCGGCACGGAGGAAATAGTGATGAAAATACAAGAGAGCTGATGAGTCATAATAATACGAGATATTACTTCTGTTAGTTCGATGCTCCCATTTAAGAACATTCACAAAGAATTGCAACAATAGACGAGAAGGGACAGAAGGAGATAAGATAATCAAATTGCTAAAAAATATTCCTCATTCACAAACACCAACTAATAATAATCTATCTTAATTCCCAATAACAAAAGCCGTAGCAACTTCTCACTTGTATAAAAAACAAACTCGAACAGCTTTCTACATTTTCCTTTAATCATTTAAATCTGGATAAGACGCAATAATATGTATTATAGTATATTAAAATCAATTATATAATGCCAAACGGTAGCCAAAGCCACACCGATAAAAAAACGTTTGAAACACTCCAATATTTCCTACTTTTAAGTTTTAAGACTTTTCCTTAAAGTACTTGTTACTTGTAGGCTTAGATTTAATTATAAAACTCACTTTAATTTTAATGCACGGTTGCATTAAATATATTTGTTAACGGCCCTGACTTCCTGGAAGAGATGTGCCACTCAAACTCACATAGATAAAAATAAAGTGCATCTGCCAAGAGAATTATGATGACACAAGAAGAGTGAGAGATTAAAATATTTTTATACTTTATCGCAATTCCACAGCAATACAACTGCCTTTTGGGATTGACAAGATCCAGCGAACATTTTTACTCTTATTTTGGAAGTACACACAGAGAACACAAACCACCCCCTTCCTAATCATTCATAAACATCGTGGGGTCTTTTTTGAACTTCTCACATCACATTTACCTACATAATGTTTCATTAGCTTCATCTCGTGACTCATGAAAAGACCCTTTCTTCATTTCTCCAATGTTCATAAAACAAAAACCTTATTTTAAAAAAAGGAAAAAAAACACATTGACAAATTTACTTGGCATCTCTCCATTCCTTTAAAAACCACCAATAATATGAAATCTTCACTTTCATTTTTTTAAATCAATTGAATGTTTGTGAAAGATGTTATCTGTAATGTTGAACATAAATGTTATGTTGATTACCTCTCTCTCTCTCTAATTCATTCTTGGAAATAATGTTGTTTTGGCATGTGCTCACCTTTTCCTATGGAATTTCACGCATATTCTTTCATACAAAAAATGTATCAAACTTCATCCTATACATCATATCGTATTTTGGCACATGGTTATATTTACTACACGCACATCCACACACATTGTTAAACTTACAAAAACACTCTTAGTTTTTATACCTTCCAGCAACAGAAACTAACACTTGAGAAAAATATAAGTTTTATTAGTAAAATGGTCTTATTCATACCTCACGTTCATTCCTTCTTTCATTTTAATCTCAGAAAGTCCCATTCCTTTTTGCTTATTTTTACCTTTAAACTTACTACCATTTTAAAATAAGGAATTGTATAACATAATTTCTAATTTAAGTGAAACTTCAGAGGCCTTAAAAGTTTATGTGTACCGTCTTTTTACTTTTTTCAATTGCATTTTTTAATTCTAAGAATTTCCTTGAGCCAAAAAAACACTTAATTAAAGCAATTTCCAAACTCGTGCTTTATTTTACTTCCCATTTTTCGTCTTTTTTCACCCTTTAAGAAAAGGACTGTATATAAAAGGAATGGCAGAATATGAGAAAAATGGTTTATAAAGAGTTTTTGAAAGATAAGATAAGAAATGTATAGGAAGTGGGGATGGTTAAGAAAATAAGAGTAAAGAAAGATGAATTTTGTACATGTTTTTGCATATGGTTTTGAAGAGTAGTTCTAGTCAGTAGCTTTAGTTTCATGCTTTACTCTGTTAACTTTACGTTTAGTTGTGACTCTATTAATAGCAGAGATTTCTTCTCCCCAAGTTAAAAAGCAACTTCTTGCGTTAGCCTCTATTTCTATATGAAATGAAGAGATAGATCGGAGTAGAAAGGCATTTACACACATGTTATTCTCCATCAACTCAAACTCACTATAAATTCATCCAGAAAATAAATATCTTATTCCTATACGCTCTTGCTTAACTCGCTTTCAATCCGTTCATAAATATCACCCTAACTAATGTTTAAAACCTTCCTTTATTTCAAAAACAACGAATAGATATATTCCTTATACTCCAAAGATTAATCTTAAATTATTCACAAAATTTTGGACAATACGACACCTTAATTGAAACGTTTTTTTACATTTCCCCAACAACCTAACAAACCCAACATGATGGTTTTTAGCTTTCCGGAAATAGTTGAAAAAAGCTCAGAAAGTCCACTCAAAAACCTCTGTCCTTGATAACTCTCCGCAATTCCGATTCCCAAACCGCATTTTTGAACTCTCAGAAATGTTCAAAATCAATTTAAATTTCATCAAAAACTATAAATCTTTATAATTCACTATTGTTAAAAGTTCTAAAACCCGTTGAACTAAATCCCCAATTGAATTAATATTGCTATACGTACGTTTTTATCTTTCCCAATCCCAAAACCATTTTTCAGAAATTTACTTTCATAGTAAAGCATCTATTTAAAAATGCACCCACTCTTTGTGAACAAAAATAGATTGAAAAATAATAGACACAACTGCTTGATATTGGACTTAACTTTCGTCCTACAGTTTAAGTTACATGGAGCTCGTGGCAACTAAACCAAGAGAGAATTTAATCCCATCATTTTATACAATTTCTTGTTATCTAAAAAGCAAATAAGTCTCTCTTTCCACACAACTACAACTCATCATTGTGCATGATTCATCTCCTCCTCCAATAAAACCACTCTCATTAATTAAACATCCCTTCTTATTAATTATGAAGGGATTACATTTCCAAAGGAGATTCCTTTCCTAAAAGTTTCAATATCAAAAAGAGTAGGAAAATGATAAGGGTGATTTCTAGTCTAGCCTGATGTAGCCAAGTGTCTCTGTTTTGTGCAAAAATAAACAAAATCCTTTGAAAAAGTTCGGAGTAAAGAAAGGCCTAACCCGATACAGATTCAGGAAACCGGGTGCGGGTGTTTTTCTCAACCACTAAACTTTTATACATTTTATCTGTTATTCGGAGAGGAAGGAAAGGGGTCAGAGACTGTCTCTATTTCTTTATAATTGCTAGTCAATACAGTCAATACGAATCTAATTGTCCATTTCCTCTCCCTATCCCGCTATATAACATGGCTTCTAAGGAAAGGAAGGAATTCCATCATCATCAACTCTCAATTAATCCGCATTTCGGGACACAAGAGATTTCTAGTGAATTGGGATAGGCCGAAAACCATTTATTTACATTTATTTCCTATTCGGTTTTTTATTCTGTCCTTGAAATACATTTGTGTGAGTGTTAATTTAGCTGGGATTTTAAAGCACAACCACTGAGAGAAAAACGTAGTGGAATTTTTAGCTAATTTAAAGTTAACTGGGGTTAAACTTAAAATATAAGCCCGTTAAAAAAGTAGTTGCGTTTTAAGTCACTTGTAAGTATAATGTTTGGCAAGGTTTAAATCTAGTAAAAATGTGATGCTCAAATAAAATCCTTAAAAACAAACACTAAAAAATGTGTAAAAACAGTGTTTTCATTTAATTCGAAAAAACGGTATTGTAACATCAAATAAATTAAATTTTAATTTAAAAGTTTTACAGTGAAATGTAGAAAGTGTGCGTCAAGCTTAATTTTTAAAAAGTGAAGTAAAAAGTGCCATAATTAAAACTATGTTTTTGAGTAGATAAAAAATGTTATAAAAGTTTAAAGGGGGAATTCGTGTTAAGTTTGTGACCAGAGAGGATTAACATTGCGGCGGGTGGAGTTGGAAAAAATGTCTAAAATCCGGGTAGCTTTGAGGGTTCGACCACTTTCTGACAGGTTAGCCTTAAGTCCACCATTTTTCTTATTAGTTCAAGAAATAAATATATAACCCCATCCTCCGTCCCTATACTTACCATGCTTAATGTTCTATCTCCACATGTTAACATTATCTTCAGTAAAATCCTTTGAAACAATTGCCCCCATGGGTTTCTAAATCCAAGTTTAGGCTTTACGGTAGTTTATTTTTTGTTAGTTGAACCTGCATTTAAAAAATGGCTTAAATTAAAAAATTTAAATTGGTTTGGGTTATTGTTGATTGTGGGTGGGAAGAAGAGCGGATGTGAATATAAACGCTCATTAATCACATGCAATTCTCTAACCTAGAAACAACAACTACTAATATTCCGTTTATTGATATGACCCTCAGCATTTAAATCACTATAACCCATGACACAAGGATATATCCAAGTATCGTTAGAAAAACTTTGTGGTGAAAGGGACATGCACTAAAAACAGTGGGGCAATATGCAACACAATTTCATAACTTTTTTTTTCAAATTTTTTGTGATTAAAATTAGGGGGTGTGGCCGATTTGCCCAATATTACAAACTTTATCGTCCCTGTGACTCTAGGGACCCAAATGTGAAAACAGAATTTAAAAATATTATTCCTGTCAAAAGTTAGCCATTCGGACACACAGGCAGACAGACAGACAGACACCATGAACGTTCAGATAAAGTATCTAACGATACTTAATAAAGCATACTGGGTTTAAACTTCTCTACATATTTAACTCAAACCTTATCCATAAATCTTCAAATTTTGTTATTATGATGCTTTTTGTAACCCAATTGAAGTTACCTAAATTTAATCTGTAATATAATTTTTAGTATGGAGTTTTTTCAGGGTAAAATGCATTCGGCGTTATAAGTTGTACATTTATAGCGTTCAGCAAAACGGATTGGGAGTTGTGACACGCAGTAGAGTGGAATAAGTTAAATTATCCAAAGGTTAATTCAACCCAATTAAGTAGTTGTGTAATTAAAGTTTTAAAATCGGAATGTGTTTCCCCGTGTAGCCGCATACTGAATTAACAGTAGAAAGTTGGAAAACAGATAACCTAAGACCTCAGTAAAGAAACCTTATCGTAAGAATTATGTTAAAAATACTAAGACAGACAAACCAACAAATATGAGATAGAATTGAGCGTGAGGCAAAATGAGAAACCATTGAGTATAATTAGAATGAGCAGTATTTTTGGAGAAGCGTCTGCGGCGTTCAAAAAAGGAGCAATATACGTACCTACAACGTAGTGCAAAACGTTTGAGGAGTGAAGAGTGGTTGAGCATGAGAGGCTCAGAGATTTCTTAGTCTTGCGACAAGGACGTGTCGTCAGACGCTTTATGTGAACGTTCATGGTGTCCGACTGTCTGTCTGTCCGTCGGTCTGAATGGTTAACGTTTGACAGGAATAATATTTTTTAATTCTGTTTCCACCTTTGGGTTCCTAGGGTCAAAGGTACGATAAAGTTTGTAAAATTGGGCAAATCGGCCACACCCCCTAATTTTAATCACAAAAAATTTTAAAAAAAATTTGAAAAAAATGTATGAAATTGTGTTGCACAGTGCCCCAGTCTCTCTAGTGTATGTCTCTTTCACCTCCAACTTTCAAATTACGTAAAACAATTTTCCTGAGCAGATGAACACCATCATAAATATAATCTGACGACACTTTCATATATCCGTTTGTAATGGTTTATTTTTGGATTGAGTCGAATTAAGTAAATTGCCAGTATTTTCAGTTAAAATTAACTATTACCTGTGACTGTCTTTCGCTGATTTCCCATCAATATCAATCACCCATTCATTTAGAAAATATTTGGCAGTTCGCTAACTACATTTCTAACAAATTAATAAATAAAAATTATAAATGAATTTCATAGGAATCTCCGTCCCTTTACAACCTTACGAATTCTTTCCCCCAGCAAATAAATCTTGCCCTATCTTGCCATTCGATTCGTAGTTTCATTCAATGGCCCAAATGATGACATATACTCCAGGTACCGAACACTTGCAAAAATCCTTAAATCTCCAGTTTCCTCACTCCATCATCCATAAATCCTTCATATATTAAAGCAACACAATTAAACAATTGTAGAATTTACCCATTTTTATATTATAAATTTTTAGGGTTTTAAAACTCAGGGGAAAAAACTGAAGAAACCAAATCCAGTGAAAACATAAAAAACTTTTGCTTCTGATCCAATTTCCATTTTCAATAAACCATTGCAAACGGGTATACCCAAGTAGCGGAGCAAACTCGTATGGTTGTTGATAAATTGAAAAGTGGGTGG
>JAQGBU010001749.1:0-11620 GCA_034698605.1 Isotoma decorata | reverse complement strand
GATGAGGAAGCTGCTACTGAGCCAGTAATTCCACATTTTAAAGCAGCTCGTGAGTTTTTAAACTCGTGTTTCGAATCCGGAGGTAAAGCTTTGGTTTACGGTAAGACGGGTCTTTCTGGCTCTGGGGCTATTGTTGTTTCCTATGTCATGTCAGAATATGGGGTTAATCGGCTCCAGGCAGTGAGATTTGTTAGGAGTAAGAGATACCCAGTAGCGGTTGGTCCACTAATGATGAATCAGTTAAGGGAATATGAACCAATCTACCAGGCTTTACATGATCTTCCGAAATCACTTCAAGCAGATTCGGATCAAAAGAAAAGGACTTCTGTGAAGAGGTCGCAGGATCAAGATGAATATGAAATGGAAGTTGAGTAGTTAGCCTTTTCCTATTTCGTTCATTTGTATTTTTTAATCAAAAATAATAATTAAAGTTGCTATATCTATGAATAAGACTAATATTTATGACAGCTTATATTCAAGCACTGCACCTATCCTCTTTTAATAAATATTGGAATAGTTTGTGAGTGTAATTGGTTTTGAAATGCAATTTTAAGATTAAGAATTACTGGTGTTATAGTTTCAAATTTTTATGTCCCACAATGAACTGATGATTCTAACTATTTATTATTCCTGTAAAGTAATGAATAATGAACTTTTCGATTTTTATGTATCTACTTGTTTCCATTTTATCAAACCATTGTACAATTTGTCTGTCACCATTATATGAAATCATAATGTCGACGCCTGTCTCTGACCGAAAGTCAATTTGTCGAATGTTCATATTGTGCTGTCTGACAATAAAAGATTTTTATTTAAACTGTAAACAAAGAAATTCTATTTATATTCAGGTTTCGCATCGTGGGACAATTTTGTCTTGGGCGAATACTCTTTTTTTTTATGAAACTGCACAAATTGGTTGGTTTGAAGGTAAATCGTAGACTAAGAATTCTAGAGTTGGAGAAAACGGTTAAGAGGCCAACCTCGCAATGTGCGATTTTCAGTTTCATATGCTTTGTTTTCAAAAAATTGTTTTGACGGTGATAAAGTGAATTTTTTTTCAAAGTAAATCATGTTTCGAATCCTTAGTACAGTACGATATTTCAAACCCTATATAACTGAAGAGTTTTCTAGAAAGGGTGACCACCGACCACGAAGAAAAAGCCGGAGCTCTTTTAACAGGGCCCCTTTAAATATCGTATCTCGTTGGTACATTTTTAAACCTCCTCCAGCCCAGCTCTGTCCGAATTGACTCCCTTAAACCACCACTACTAAAGATAAGTATAGGAGTTGGAAATATTTTAAGGTGCAATTGAAAAGGAAAATAGCAAGGAAAATAGCAAAATGTCTAGCTTTTTGAGCTGTCTAGATTTATTTGTCCATGCTTTTTTGTCCATGCTTTTTGTGTCTATACTTCCGTGTCTATCATTTGCCCTACACCCCGAATAGTTAGGTCAGCAACAGCATGAAATCATTAAATAAAGCTTCTCGTTAGTCAAGTATCGTTTGGATACTTATGTGGACGTCAATGGTATCCGTCACAATGGCCAACTTTTCCTTTCAACTGAATTTTTTCAAATTCCGTTTTCAAAGGGGTTCAAGGGTGAAAATATCCTTGAAGTTCAAAAATGGACCAAATAGGCCACACTCCCTAATTTAAAAAAAGGCTTTCCTACAATTTAGGTAAAAACATTGGATGATGGCCTGCCCGATGTTGATTCATGAAAACAGATTAGACATATCTTTCATCACGAAGATTTCGGGTTCCGGGCATAATGGCCTCCACAAAATGATCTCCACATTGTGGTCTGCGGACAAAATGGTTTAAGAAAATGGTATCCATATTATGGTCATTTTGTCGAAACCTCGAGACCATTATATTCTAGACACTAAGATTTCAACTTCGTGATGAACAAGCAATTCTTCTAACGATGCTTTCATATCCATCCATTTTTATAGTTTATTTATTATAAAAATAGTTCAGGTGTACACGTGAGTTAAACATGCAACTGAAATAGAATTGAAATGAAACAGTGCATTTTCTGGACCAATGTAGATTTCTTTACTCAAGGGAGTATACCTCTGTAGATTCAAAACTGAATCCCTGCACGTATACCAACGTAAAAAATTACACAACAATTAAACTGAAATGCTTTTAAGCGTTACCTATAATTTTTGTTAATTTTTGCATTTTTGTGCTCAGGATCTGCATAACCTATTCAAATTACCGTAAAACGCGATTTAGAACCCCATGGGGAGTTATTGTTTCAAAGCAATAATTTAAGCCAGTTTAACATGAGGAGATAGGGAGTTTTAACATTGGAGAGATGGGAGGGATGGGGCTTTATTTCGGAGGGGGTTCTAAATCGCGTTTTACGGTAATTTTAAATAACGGAAAGAGAAAATAAAGAGACCAGAAATCTAGTTTAAAACCAACTTTTAAGGTTTCTCATCAAAAATTGTAAGAAATTTTGGATTTTGACGACTTCAAAAATTGTTGCTTTTTTTATAAAATGTCATTGATTTTTGGTTTGAAAGTATAGAGGCCCACCCTTGATGGGGTTCTAAATGGCGGTTTACGGTACATGGCTTTTGCATTTTGATATGAATATTTGGAGGCTCTCTCTCTCCTTATCAAAATTATGAGAAAAATCCCCATTTATTTTAAGGCCATTTAAGGATTTCTCTTAAAAGCAGCATCACCCACATTTTTTGAACATTTTATTCTAAACTTGGACTTTTTTTTAAATAAATGAAAAGTAGTTGTATTTTACGTGGCACTTGTTGAATTTAGTTAAATGTTGTTATATGAAGGTGTGACTGTAGTTATTTCATCTCTTTTCTCTGGATGAATATAAAGAAGAGATTTGTGCTGCTCTCTCTCTCCCTCTCTCTATTGTGGATGAATTGTAAGGGCTCCCTCCCCTTCATTCCTCTTTCTCTCTCAATAGGCATATAAAGGGATATAAAGGGATATAAGGGACTCCCACCCACATTCATCTCACCCTTTACTCTCTCTCATCTACACTCCAGACCAAAAAGTGTCAGTGTAAAAAGTAAAAATATTTCTCAACTTGGTTGAAATATGACTAAAGAGGGTTTCATCCAGAAGGAGCTCATGTGGACAAATCATGCATCTTTATAAATGCACATGAAATCCTTTGATTGCTCTTTGAGTGGGTGTAACTTGGGGGGAGGCACACCCCCTCCTACACCATCTCACATTGCCTCACCAAAGTCTCATTCTCTCTTGGACAAGTTTATTTTTGAAGAAGCCTACAGCCCATAAACCTTAGTCCCATATATTTCTATTCATTATTGAGATTTAGCTCCATCTCAACTCTCAACCATTTCCAATCCTCTAAACAATTCATTTGTTCATAACTTTTGGAAAAAGGAAGAATTCTTTAAAAAGGAAATCGTGAAGAAAGTTAAATAATTGAGATTAGTGAAGATGAAAGAATAGGGATTCAAAATGAGTGGAATAATGTGCTTCTAAGAATGAATTAGTTGGGATTTAAGGGGACAAAGAATGTGACATTTTTCAACAATTCCCATTTCATTCCTTTTCCTAGTAAAATAGATGATTCCTTTAACAAGTGATGATTACCAAATTATCTCTCTCTTTTCAAACTCTTTAGCAGAAATTCAAGTAGAGTGATAAATTAGTAGAGCCTATTTTAATACTTGTGTAAATGACATTTTACATGGAATTTTGAATGGAATTTGAAGGAGTGTTATAGTCAGTCTCATCTCTCTCCAATCTTTCTCTTTCTGTCACATTTTATCATCTAAAAAGCCTAAAATGCTTTAGCTCTAAACATCCCTGAGACATTACCAAATCTTCATCATTAAAATAGAGAAACCTTCTTTCTGACTCTTGTTTTTGACGAATGAATTGATCCCTTCAAAAATAAATTAAACTTGATTTTTGTATTTCTAGTTAACTTTTACTGGTTGATATTTGAGCCGGGGTGACCCTCACCACCACCACTCACTCACTTCTTGCCCATCCATCAAAATTCATTCTACTTTTTTTATTATTTCCCTTGAATATTCTAAAAGATATTGATTGATTTTGAGTGGGGAAAAGAGCGGAGAGGGACACTAAATTATTCAACCAAACTTCCCAATGGAAAAACTTTACCTACTTTTCTAACTAAATTACATGAAAAATACAAAAACCTCACATTCACAAATCACACTCCCTTTTTTCATTCCTCCCTTTCATTAGAATTAACCTTTTGACCTTTCTTGTTGGGATGGGACTCCCTCCTACTAAGTCCCCATTGATTTAGATGTGCAAGGGCCATTAAAATGCTTTTTGAAAGAGGGACTCGCCCAAAGGGTTCCTCTACCCTTACAAGTACCCACATTTACCACTCATGACTCCCAATCAGATTCCATTTTATTAGAGTTTTGTCCCTCGCACAGGCACTCCCACAAGCCTTCAAGGGGCCCCATCAGTGTCTATAGCCCTAAGTACCTTCTACATTTCATTTTTCATCATTTACTTTAATCTAATAAGGTATGCACGTGGCATTTGTGAACGGCCCCTTCTCACCAATGTTTACTTTCCTTTTCTGGGTGTAGAATTAAGTTGACACACTTTCTCTCATCCTTTGCCCCAAAAGGAAAACAGAGTACGGCACACACACAGTCAATTCATAATAATTCAATAATATTACGTCCATTCAGAAATAACAACCATTTTTTCAAGTCCACTTCAATCAACAAATATGGCTCACACTAAAGTCACGCAACCCATCTAACCAAAAAAGGAATAAAAAAAGACATTTGAATGTATAGGGAGGGGAATGTTTATGAACAGCCCTTTCTTAACTAACCAAACATCCATACAAATCATAATGCACAAGGAGGAGTTTCCCCTTTCCACTAATCATTTTTACCATACAAAATGACTTTGACAGATGGAAAGGGTACTCGAAAAACCCAGGATTATTCACTTTTACCTTGCCAAGCATTGGAGGGATTATAAATTTAACATGGTGGGGATACCTCTTAGCATAACTCAGCCTAGAGACCTTCACCCAACCTAACACATAAAGTAAAATGCTATCCATTCCATGCCAAGGAAAGTTCCCTGCTACGCAAAAACTTTCCAAAACATTTTAAAAATTTATATTAATATGAGAGGCTAAAGTGGTTAGTAAATTATATTTCCCCTATCTCATAATGCATCTATTCTATATCCTTCCCATGTTAAACAATCCCTGTTTGTTCATGTAAAAAAAAGGATTAAAAGGGGTTTTTTGTTAACCCTGTTTTAATGTTTGGGATGTGATGGATTTAAAAAGTAGTTGGTTTTTGTCCTTGTGTTCTTTCTGTTAGTGACTCAGTTCCTTGGAATAAACAACACTTTTTCTTCTTTCTCTCTCACTGTGCATTTCTCTGGTGACCTTTCACCTCTAAACCTCCCAATTACACTTCTTCTCATTCTAAAGGGAGAGATGGAAATGGACGCATTTAAATAAGAGAGGACAAAGGTCAAGTGTCTGGGATGGGGTCAGGCTCAAGTAAGGATAAATTGGAAGAAAGAAGCGAGGCCTTGAGACAAAGAAGACTTAGAGAATTCGAAGAGGAAACTCTGAACAATCCTCAGATTAATAATCAATCTAGAAATCATTTTAATCAACGAAATAATTCAATAGTTTCCATCACAAGTAAAGAGGAATGTTCTGTTCATAAATCACGGAAACGATGACACAATTTACTCCATACTTTTTATCACCTCATCAAAATTCTTTCCTCGCAGCCCTCAATTGGATCTCCATAATAGTTTTAGGAGATTCCCTGTAGGTTCTCCCTGTGGCCCCTTAAATGGAAAAGGATAAGGGCCCTTGGGTTCTTTACCAGTGGCTCTCACAGGGAACACTCTAAGCAATTAGCCCAAGAGTTGTATATATCTGTCTCCAAGTGCCCCTTTTTTAGCCTAGAACCTGGGGCTAAAAGTCTCATTTCACTTCTCCTCTAAAATCAGCTAGAAATGAATGATGAGAAGGGAGAGATTGTGAAAGGGAAAGTCGTGCCTGAGTTGTGCCCAAGGTTCCCTTGGAAAGGTCGAATGGGCCATTCAGAAAGAGGGGGATCTCCCCATAGTATTTTATATACCTCTCCTTCCTTTTCCAATCTTTCCATCCTCACTACAAAACTATCTTTACATAAATTACTTTTCTTCAATTGGCAAATAAAAGAGCCACGCAAATTACACTCCAATTAAAGCTTTTCCCATTTTTTGAATGTGAAATTTCCCCTATAATTGCTCTAAAGTCAAAATTGTATGTTTAGGGTGCTTTAGCCTGAGGAAGGGTACTAGATTATAGGGCTTAACCCTTAGCTCCTCCCTCTTTTACAAATGAAGAAATGATAGATGGATTTGTGTTTTCTACGTGATTTATGAACATGAAGAAACTCTGATAATTAGAAGGAAGATTATTTTTCGAAATTTGGAGTGAATGAGGAGGGGAAGGAGGGAGATTCAAAGGAAGAAGGGGGGCAAAACTCCTCCCCCTCGAGGAAAGAAGAAGAGGCGGAAGTGGAGGCAGCCATTGCAGAGCTTGAAGAAACATTTAAAACGCTGCCAAATCTGACGCCCCCCCTTTCCACTGCAAGTAGTAGCAGCAGTTCAAGGAGCGAGAGTGATGACCCAGGTCAACCAAGGTCACACAGTTGTGGTCCCTTGGGCTTCTCCTCCCCTCCCCATCAACATAATAACCCAAGAACTTTGAATAGTAAACAAGTGTCACATTCGAGATTGAGTGAAGGGCTAAATCGGTACTCTATAAGAGGAGGAGGTCAAAGGTCAGTGGCAGAGCTTCCTATGCAGCGTAGTAGTGGGGGCGGGGCACGTTCTAATAATGGTAGAAGAGCCACACCCGCCGCAGCCCCACCCTCAAATCAGTCTTTTAGAAATCGTCCCCCATTTGTGCCAATGGAAAGTGTAGTGAACTCTGCCCCTGCATTCACCCACAATTCAAATAGACAAAGTTCCCTGGACTCCACCCACTATCAATTGGTAAGCATGCCCTTTAAATGCCCTTTCTAACCCAGTTGAGAACATGAGGGAGATGGTGACTTTTAACGTGTAAGGGATAGGGAGAGTATTCTCATTTTACGCAAATGTAAAATTACTTGTTGTGTTGAGTGAGAAGAATCTACTATTTAGTCTCAAAGGTTTGCCCAATTGACGGAGCTCAAGTAATGTATCTCAACCTCTGACCTCTCAACACCCAATAATCTTTACTTTTAAAAGGAGAAAAAATAAACTCTCCCCTCTGCTAGTCACAATAACTAAGGTAAAAAGGGACGTTGGTAGGTCAACATTTAGTTGGAAATGAAACGCTAAGCCACTCATTTACATACTTGACATTGAAGAACAGAGGAACCTAAACACTCTTCAGTATTCAAAATATTCAAAATATTGGGGATTATCCCATAAGAATTTCCCCTTAATGTAACCTCTGACCCCTAAGCTAAAGGCCTCCCCTTTCATCTACCAACCCAATCCATTAAATACTAAAAACATGACATCCCGGACTCACAACTCTAACAACTAAAAAGTGGAAATTAACAAATAAGAAATAAAAAAACTAGTAATTTAGATTAAAATGGGTGGGGATTGAAGAAGCTCTCTCTTTTACATCAAAATTCTTGGCTTGTTTCCTAACCTTAAATGTGATTTAATGAACGTGGGCTTTTAATTTTTCAGCCTTCCATCGAGGGATTTGATATCCTCAAATTTAAGCAAGTTAATGGGCCAAGTGAATCTCCTCAACATCAGAATATTACATTATTCAAGTAAGTCCCTCTCATCTTCCCTTCCACCCAGCCTAGTAAATGAGCCCTTATTTTCTTGGCTGCTTTTTCACAGGGAGGAGGAAGACTGGCCAAGGGAGCCCTCTCCACCATCCCTTCAAAGAGTCAAAATCCCTTCCTACACCCAAGATGAAATGGACCTTTTAACTAAATTGGAACGTGAAGTGTACTAAAACGTTTACCTATCTCTTCCATAGGCCTTCTCTTCCTCTCTACCTCTCAGCATTTATGAACGAACCTTTCCTCTCTCTACTAAATCAATTACAAATAACTCAATACATTATCATCATTATATTCTTCATTAACAATTAATATAGAGGATGAGTTTAGTTGCACTCTCTCATATTTATTTCAACCACTTTCAATCACCTATTAAATCTATGTCATACATCCAAATTTAAAGAGCCATTCATAAATTACTTTATTCAAATTTATTTCTGACCTTTTCAATCTTTTGACGCCCTCCTATTCATAATGAGTGCAAAAAAGAGACATGTCCAGAATAATTTGACTCTGTTAATTTATGAACTCTCTTTTAAAATACATGAGAATAAAATAGATATTTATACACAATATATATCTCTCGATCTATTCAACTAACTACCATATTTAATTTTAAATGCTTTAAAGGGACATTCATATATTGCATCATCACTAGAAGTACACTCTCTCTCTAGACCCAATAAAATTAAGTAAGGAACCATGTGCACACATTGTGTACAGAGCTCATTCATTAAGCACGGTGAATACTTATTAATTACACACATTATTTATGAACTCTCCTCCATATTAAGTAAAACATTATCACGTGGGCTGAAACTAAAAAAAACTACCACATCTTGACCTTTGTAACTTGTTCAATTCTTACACGTATTATGGCAGATCCAACTTGGAACAAGATTAAAGCGCTTTAAAAAATGTAAAGTTATGCGCGAGAGAAGGAGCGTCGCAGTAGCAGCGTCAGCGTCACTTTCTTAAAACTAATTTAACAACAACTATTGGCTGCAGCGTAAAACACGTGTCATTTTTATCCCTTTTCATCTCGCTGAATATGGGGGGCTACAAATTATTGGGATACAATGAGGAAATTGAAGGACTAGAAATAAAAACAGCTCCACCTTTCACCTCCAATGAGGTCAAAGGTTTCAGCGAAATGTGAGAGAAATGTTGACATGTTTTTTACAAACAATGCCCATGTACTAGAGGAACTATTTACTAATCACAAGTTAACCTTATCTGTGACATAGGTAAGGGGTAGAGGTGATGGTGTAAGGGGCCCTTATTTGTGTCACTTAAATACCAAAGAACCTAAAATTCTACATAATATAATTGACATGGCTAAATATTGCGACTAAAATATCTCTCTAATTTATAATAACAAAATACTCTGCTAACAAAATGTCTATTATTTGTTTAAAATGTTAATATTAAAAAAATGGAGTTTGTTGAGTGTCATTGTTTGATTTGCTTGATTAGGTGAACTCCATTCCAACTGAGAAGTCATGTGGATGAAGGGTGTCGAGGGAAGCAGAGGTTAAGACGACCTCATCAGGGTCACTTTGACCTAACATTGGGTCACATCCTCCCGTAACCACTCCTCCATCTCCTCGATCTTCTTCCATTAAAATATCCACACCCGGTTCCTTCAAACAACATTTTAAACCCTTAAAACCATCTTCCATAAACTGTTCAAAGCAAGGCCACATTTCTCCCTTTTATATCTACTCCTAATTAAATTGATTTGAGGTCCCTTTCAAAAGAGAACCTTTCAATCCCCTTAACAACTCATTTAAAGGACGTGTATGCCTCTAGCCCAGCCCTTCATGTCCTCAATCTCAAAAAGCCAACCAACCCCCAAGAGAAACCCCATGTATTTGAGGGAACCTAAATTCTGTAAAGAAACCACTTTTAAGGCCTCTCAGCACTTTAATTTAAAAAAATCCTTCCATCGGCCTCAACCCACTTTAGGATAGAAGGTTAGGTGATGAGAGGCCATATGGCTGGGATTTTATTCCCTTACCTAGCTTACACTTACAAATCTCATAAGAGAGAAAAACCCCTGTATTTGAGGCCTTCTAAGGAGGGTATAGAAATTAGTTTAGCCGCCTCTCTCTCCCATTTTTTCATAAAAAATAGACAATTAGTTGATAAAAGGTTGTGCACTAGTTTGGGGGGTTGTTGGCCAACGAGAAATAAATATAGGAAAGCAAACAGGAATAAACTCAGCCTGTTTTCTCTCCAGACGACGAGATAATGTTATCTGGCCCCTTAAAAATTGCAAATTGTTGTAGGGAATAATAAGACTTTGAGTGGACCCTTCTCAGTGAGATGATCTAAAGTTTTGATAGGATTTTAAAAATTGAAGTGCACCTTCTGGACTACTGCCTTTTTCAAGGCTACTAGTTTTGTGAGCTGCAGTTGAAGGTTGAAATGAGTGAATTTTTAGAAGGAAAGAAATAGAAGGGAAGGATAAAGGGAACTGTAGGGATTAAATAGAAAAGAGGAATGTGTGGCCCCTGGTGAAGGTAGAAGGCGGACTAGGCTAGGCTCCACATCCCATCAATTCATTACATCAAATGCACCGAGGTCAACAGCGAGTACTTAACATGAACGAGACAATTGGATTAAGATGCAGAGGGATGTTCGGAGAGACGGAAATGAAATGATTCTGTTGTCCATTCACCTCAAATTTTGAAATGAGGAACGGGAGAACTTTTGAATTGTTATCATTGCATCACTCATTCTAGGAGGGAGAGGAGGTAAAAGGTCGCCCGCTACTAGCCCTATCCTGATGGCGGGTTAAATGAAGGTGGTTACGAAACTGCCCACAGTTTTCTCACCACTACTAGCCAATATATACAGATTGGGGGCACTCCTACATAAAATTGGGTAAACAATGTTCCCTTGCACACAAAATAATATTATATTGGGAAGTGGAGGCTAAAAGATGGTGGGATTTTGTGACCACATGTTTTAGAAGGGGGGCGTTAAAATGGCTACGTGCGTACCTCTCCCCAATTCATGTGGCCTAGAGTGGAGACTTTGAAGTTGGGTGTGTGAGGATAACCTCAAAATATTACTATTATTAGTGAAAATTGTATGGGAAAGGTTTTTAGTTAAAGGGACTATGGCTGGAGTTTGAGGATTGGATGTTAAAACAAAAGGAATAGGGTCAAAGTGGGATTTACGGGTTTCAAACAAAAAAGAGGGGCAACGAGGAGTGGGAGTTTTATTAAGGGTCCCATTAATTTATTGGGAAGGGAGCTTTGGCTTATTTTAAGGAGCATTTTAACAGAATCATTAGTCAGAGTCATATCATATGAAGTGGTCTAACGAAATCGTTTTCATGGGTTGAATGAGACAGACAGAATTCGCATTCCCGCCATTAAAGCTATGAGAATGCATAGCCGGCTATTTTCTCGGTCATTAACTGATTTAGTTCTTGGGGTGCGGCCGGACCCTTACCCCACGGCTGAGGAATAAACATTTCTCGACCTGTACATTTACAAAAAAATTTTGATTTGAAAATATTAACATGCATTGGGGGCAACAACTTGGGGGGTTTACTGGGCCCTTCACCCCCTTTCCCCCCGGGGGGATAAATATTATTTTACGTATTTTTAAACGTCGTATTATTATATGAGGTACAGATTAAAATTTTTCCACTTAAAAACGGCCCCATTAACATTGGGGGTGCCACTGGGCCCCTGACCCCCTTTCCCCCCGGGGGGATAAATATTATTTTACGTATTTTTAAACGTCGTATTATTATATGAGGTACAGATTA
>JAQGBU010001748.1:0-11621 GCA_034698605.1 Isotoma decorata | reverse complement strand
ATACTTTACGTGTATAAATAAATTATGTTATTGCAAAAAGCATGAGTGATGAGATTTGCGATTTTATTGGAAGATTTTGAAAGTCATGATGAGTTGCATTGTGCGAAAGTAATGACCTGTGTCCAATTCCAGTTGTCACTCTTGTAAAAGTTCACAGTGTGTCCAATATATCAGTCATCACTCAATCAGTCAGTTTATGTATTGATTGTGTCAAGTTCAAGTAGTAAGTAAAAGTGTACCACGGTACCACGGAACGGACGGATTTATTTTGTATTTATATTACATTAGCAAAGCCAAAAAGACCAACTGTGAACTGCGGGTGGAGACAACACGGCACGACGGGGGGTATTGCATCTGTCAGAATAAGAAACAATCAAGGGTTTGGGGTTCCTTTCCTTGATTTATGATTTTTGCATTGCGATTGTGTATTGGAATTGTGAATTGTATGAAGTGGAAGTACAAAGTACAAAGTATGTAGTAAAAACAAATAAAAGTGTCAAGGTTTGCTAACTAACTGAGTACCCAGTCCAGTCCCCCTATGCCCTAGGACAAAGTCTCTTTCCACTCTCACTAGTCTTACTGGTTTAGTACATAGTACATTAGTACATGTACATAGTAATAAGTCTAAAGTCCGTAATAAAGTTCCGTATTTATTTATATACAAAATCTGAAATCATATCCTTTGCTATTCAAAACTTTAATCACAATGGTTTAAACTTTTAGGTGCAAGGTTTTCGGGTGAACGTCAAACTACAACCCCCACAGCTCATAGCTACATCCTGAAAATCCAAAGTCAAATCGCAATCCTTCCAGTTCACACTTCGAAGATTAAAAGGAACAGGAGAGCAGGTCTGCACGCTTGAAGCTTAATAATTAACTGTCATTGTGAACTGGTCCAATGCAATGCAATAAGTAGGAAATCAAGTGTTCAGAGTTCAGAGATAATTAGCCGACTGGAGTCACTCGAGGAGGAATGCAAAAAAGTTATATTATCAAGTATGTTGTATTTCGTGTGTGTGTTGGTTTGTTGAATTGTGAATCGGGAATTGGATTAGATTTACAGCCTGACTTGCCTGACTAATTACTTTGCTTGACCTTTAAAATAATTTTGAACATTACTTATCAATATCTTCAGTTTTGATTCGTTCTTGAATGTGCAGAGAATACTCATGTCATTTTTCTACTAGAAAAATGACATGAGTATTCTCTGTTAAATGTGGAATGTGCAAAAACGCAATGATTTGAGAACGTAATTAAAGTTACCGTACAACTCTAATTCTGAATTCATAATTAATTAGAACCCCATGGCAGATTATCTTCTCAAAATGTCTACTCGACATCTGAAAAGGAAAGGGTGGCTTAAGTTTTGAGGAAAATTTCTAAAGTGGTTGATAAATATTTGGTGCAAAAATCATTTTTGTGATATATGATTATTTGTTCCCAAACGCATTAGGGTTTTGATAATTGATTTTAATGTAACTCATTTAAAAACTCTAGTCCTGTTGCCTTCTTGGGTGAAACTGAAACAGAATATTGGGTAAAATGCGCCTATTTCTCTTCCTCTTGGGTTTATTTCTAACAATTTTGAAATTAAGTTTTACGGTACATAGCATGATATTAAAATTGTAACTTTTAATCAGTATTTGTTAATGCTTCGCTTTGTGGCAGATTGAAAAGCTTAATACGCAACAGTTAATTTTTATCTTTAAAATCAGCTTAATTAGTATTAGTGATCTTGTCTTCAAAGTGCATGTAGACTAGACTACTAGACTATTAAAAGTAAATACTTAGGGAGTTCACATTTGCGGTATCAATATATTAATATAATTTTGGAGAATGCTTGCTATTTAATACCTTTTTAATGATGATACCGAAACAAATTTACCATGGCTGTCACAAAGCTCACTAAGTTTTGCTGGAAGCTTCACCTCAAATGTTTTTATTTGCAAGTATTGCAAGGTTCTTTTTTAAGTAGTTAAAATGGAGATATCGAATAATCATATTATTTAGTAATCTGATGTAATAATCATTTAGTCTATGTATTATATGTCTATTTAATAAACTTTCGTACCGAGGTACTTTTTTTGAAATCTAGTATCGTCGAAATATTCTGCAACGTAACGGGTGATATGACAAAAGGTCAAAACTCTGATTTTTAACCTTTGAAGTTGATGTTGTGGTACACCGTGCCTTTTGGCAATTTAAAACTTGAATGTTCTAGAATAGAGTCGCTAGTTAGTGACTCTAAAAAACACAAGTACTACAAATAAAGTCATTCCCATCCCACTGCTGATTATTAGGTAGATTAATTTAATTTTTAATTGTGTGTTGAATATTGTTTCTATGTTTTGAATTAGCTGATTCTGAATATTTCTGGTATAAGAAGAAGTAAAAGCGATGATTTCGGCCTGTCGCCTTAACCCTAAATCATAATTTGTTGAAAGCAATCTTCCAAGCTCAGGCTATGTAATGTGAATAGTTAACGTACGTGAGTAACGCTAACCGCCAACGCTGAAGCTAGAAACGAATTTTTATTGTTTCTAAAGTATGCAATTCAAAGAGAAAGTAAAGAGCTAAGGATTTAGGTCTAATCTTAAGTGATAGTGCATTAGTATGATTTTTTAGTTTGAAATAATTTGCTTAATTATTGTTATAATATAGTTCCTATTTAATTTTTGTTATTTAGCAGGATCGTTGCTCTAGTCTAGACAAAGGATACTCGAAGCTTTTTGAAAGCGGATTTACCCCCTTTGACCCTGGCTTTAAGTATTGTTGATCGTGGACTAAACTTAAATACTTTTAAGTCGTTGAATTACCTAGTATTGGCTGAATAATCCCTGCTCAAATTCAACCGTCTGATCATTCTTGATTAATCAAGGCTTATAATCTATTGAATATCGTCTCAGTTCAAAACTAATTGTTGCATGAAAATGGCAGCTGCAAATATTCCACCGGCCATCAACATTGAGTCGCCACAACAGGAAGAAGACGACACCCAAGTTGACCTTTATGTGTATGACCTTAGCCGTGGGATAGCCAAGACTCTATCCTATGCTCTAATAGGTAATATTTCGACTAATTCTGCATTTAATTGATTTTGCTTAAACTTTTATTGTGATCTAATTTACTCGGCTGCAACGAGGTTAATTTTTTTGTTTGCTAATTAATGCGAAAAGAAATATAAATTAAAATTAAATATGCTTACCTGTACATCACGAAAGAAATTAAACGCATGATGTCGGAAATGGAAGTGAATTGCCAAAGATTATTTTTCAATTCCAATAAGCTGTTTTCAAATATGACAAAATCTATTGAAAAACGTAAAAATGTAACTGAAACTAATAGCTTTTACCTAATTTTTTTTTTACAAAAACTCTAAAATTTGGATCATTGATTTCATGGGGTTCAATTGAATATTAGATAACGTATATATTATATATCATAAAATATTATAAGATGTATATACTTACTTAGCAAGTTTAATGGTTCAATGTATAGTTATTATTTACACAACTTTCTATTTTTCTTATGAAGCCTAATACTGCAATTGATAGGTAACCTTAAAATGTTTGAAAAAAATCAGGAATATGTTTATATTTGTACAAAACACAAGATGTCAAAACTTTAGAGATATTTTAATAGCCTCAGCTTTAAGCTTGGAGAACATGAGTTATTCGGCAATAATATTCGGTAAAAAATTGGAGGAGGTGTACGTTTTTAAACTTAAAAGGTTTACAAGCTAAATCACTAAAATGATTATGAATCGCGTAACTTAATTGTGCCTAAACAATGGAATACATTGTCTCGACTTGGCAAAAGTATTAAATTCTTTTTAATGTTTCCCGACTGCTCAGTCACCTCAAGAAAATGTTCAGATCTGTCTTACATAACGACTTAATTAGGTCCTCATTATTGATTTTAAAGCACAAGGGGGATTTTTTAAGTAGGCCCATTTGCTGTAAAAGGTTTCAAATTTAGTAATAGCAGTCTAGCAGTTCTGAAGCTGTAGTTAGCAAAAGAGTAGTAAGCATGTCATAAAAAATGAGAAAGAGGATAATGAAAAATTCTAATAATACTAGTGTCAGCTAACATGCTACCGTAAAACCCATAGCAGATACATTTTTAAGAGATGCAAGAAAGCTGCACAGCACAACTCAACCGTATATTACCCGTTTCGGTTAGCTGGTAACGGATAGATTAAGAAGGGCGTAAACGGATTGTATGTAATTATCTTTGTCCTGGGTTTAATGACACTCTGCACTGGAAAGTCTATCACAAAATCTATCATCCAACTTTGTTGGATTGGACAGAAGCTTTTGATATTTGTGGCAGGCACATAGTAGTGTAGGAAGTCGATCTGTGGAGGTCTATATTGTATTTCTTATGTAAGATGAAATGAAATAGTTTTACGGATGTTCCTTCATTGCATGTTTGCATTGCATGTAACATGACAATAAGTCATGTTGTTGACAGACATACCGTGTTTTCGATATGTATCATGTTGAACTAAATTTCATCGAATGAATTGGACTAATTAATTTAATTGATATTCTGATAATAATGTGCTTGCAGGTCAACAACTGGATGGGATTTGGCACACCAGCATCGTCGTTTACGGTCAGGAATATTTCTTTGGAGCATCGGGAATTCTTAATTGTCCACCGGTATGTTGAAGTTTGATGTTTTAAAAGAATTTGCCTAACTAAAACTAATGATTGACGTTTTTCATTTTTATCTCTTGCAATAAGCTTGCAAGATAGGCGATTAGTTGCTTGCTACATTTGTGTAGAACCCTTTTATTTTGTTTTAAAGAATTACATTATAAAATGTTTGTACCGGAATATGGGACTTAGATTTACAGGACCACTATTCTTGAATACTGTCAGAAAATGTGGCTTTCTTGCTTTGCGTTTTTTAGTTTGAAAGATTTTTTTTACGGAAAACGCTGAAAATTTTTCTGATCTACAGAACTAGAGGATTTATTATTATTTTTCCGACTTTTTACTTCAAACTTACTAACACGAAAACTCTTTCAATGCAGCGCTTCTGACTGAGAAGAATTTTCATTAGTATGGGGGAGGGGGCTTTAAATAGAGTTTTATGCTTTATGATGTTCTTTTTTAATTTCCTTTTATGTTGTCATTAAAAGCATGCACCGTCTTTATCGGTTACAACCCCCCTCGGCTTAACTCTCCCCTAAATAACTCCCCCCCCCCGGTCTACATGATGTGAACCATCATGTAAATATTAACCCCCCCCAGGAATAACTACTCCCAAAAAAAAAATCAATTCTGTCTTACGATAAAGGTTTCTTCGTATTTCAGTAGCTTTTATAAGCTAATTTTTGTGCCCTTCAAAAATAAAGTAAGAAAACAATTAGAAAAAAATACTGCTGCCCATCTTAAGTATCCCCCTTTTATCCTATTTCATTATAATACCGTCAAATGTGACACTCAAATGGGGTGAATCAAGTTGGACAGGAAAGTTTTTTTTTTTGTAAATTTGAAAAGAAATGCTTTGAAACATTAACTCCCCCCGGAATACAACACCTCCCTTTTTGGAGGGTTGAAACAATAACTCCCCCAGGGGTGTAATACGAATCTAAATAAGTTTTCCTCTAGTTTAGACTGAGTAATAATTTAAAGCCCTTTTCAGTTAAGTTAAACTACCATCATATGAATTGAGAATGTCAAAAGCCTTATGATAATCAAAAATGATAAGCCTTTGGTTTGGGTTATACTCATATAGATATTTGTATTGTTTGTATGTGAGTTAAAAAAACTAAGTAAGCATTTTATAGAAAGTGAAATTCTATGCACTGAGAACGAAATAAAGTATTATTGTGTTTGAGTATAGGAATTACAGAAGCAAAGTCACTTGTCTCTAGTTTTGCAGTAATTTTGTCATCTATATTCAGGAAAAATGTTTCATGATACTATGATACATAGAGAAAGAGGCTAAAGAGCTAAGGGCAAAAGCAAAATAAAAACTTCGAAATACCTAGATCTAATAGTAGTATACGATGATCTGTAGTCAATAGTATCAGGACGACGGCCGGAGGGACTGCAACTGAGAGATTGAAATAGTTCTCTAAAAATAATCATGAACTGCACTCTGTGTGAATATAGTAATGAGAAAGAAATAGGATTGATGATGATGATATGATGGGGCGTGGGATGTCTGTAAACGCTGGGAGTGTTGTTTTAGCATTTTAGTGTTTGGTTGGGAAGCTATCTTATATAAAATGAGCTTTAGTTTTTTAGCATTGGTAATATTGGAAAATGTATGAAGTACTTAGCGTGCAAAAAAGAAGTAAAATAGTTCATCTACGAAAGTAAACTGCTTATACTACTGGGAGTTAAAAATCCGAATATCAGAACCAGGAAGGTGATGTCGGTTCGGTTAGATATTCATGTTTCCAATTTTTTGTATTCAGTAGTACTCCACTACGGAAAGAATTCTTATAAAGATTTTTAGTTGGTTTCTAAAAGCTACGCAGTTCTTTGCACTTTTTACCCTTCATTTAATTATTCTTTAACTGTATACAGGATAGGCTGAATGCTTCGATTCTAAAAGACCTGAATTGAAACCATTGTTTATCGAGTAGCCAAAAGCTTGTGTTGTTTGTTTGCAATTTTAAAGGGGTAAGGTTTTATACTGAAAGTCATTATCACTATCAGTCTTTTAGGCTGCGACATTGTCGCTTTCACTTTAGTTTAGAATTTTTATCAGCGAATGAGTAGGTTCACAGAACGTCTGTACGAATTCATGCTGAAGGTTTTTTGCTACTGTTTAGTGTACTATTTGCTTGATCTACTGTTTCGAGACTGGTTTTAGACTAAACTTCATTTTATTTAGGTATTGTTGAAGGATAGAAATTTTGTATTTAAGAAAAAATAAAATAGACACCTATCAATAACGAATTTCTCCGTTCCTGTAATTTCCACGATAAAAATTTGGAAAGAAACATATTTATTATTATTAAGTTCATTTTTTTGCACTGTTCGTAGTGTGGAACTATTTTGGGACGACCAACTCATATACATCCGTTAGGCCGAACGCAGATTCCTAAAGACGTATTTCTCCTGCAGATTGCAGAGCTTAAAGAATCCACGTTTAAAGGATCTACTTACGATTTATTCCATCACAACTGTAATCATTTGAGTAACGAATTAGCCGGGTTTCTTTGCGGGGAGAGTATACCATCGTACATTCGTGACTTACCAGAGACTGTTTTGAATACGTAAGTTTTAAATTGTACAGTTGTATAAATTTGATTATAAATTTGATTGACTATGAAAGCAGTTAACTCGATTGATTGACACCTAAATCTCGGCTTTCCCTTTCCTTTTCACTGGTTGCATTATAGACCACTGGGACAACTCATAAAGAAATTCCAAGATTCGTCCCTTCTAAGGCAAAGAGGAGGCTACGACCCGAATCCTTTAGAAGTTTTCATACGCGACGGAGTTTTAGAAGTCTCAGGGCTTAGTAAAGAAATGGGCGATTCTTCCGACGAAGGAACACCTCCACCAAGGGCAAACATCAAGAAACGAGATGTGGTTGCTGAAGTTGAAGAAGAGGAACGAAAGGAAAGAGAAGAAAAGAAAAAACATCGAGAACCGCCAATCGTTTTCAGGTATTATTTTCATAAAAACATCATAGTATTGATACTATAAATAGATTGAACAATTGAATGGGTTTTAATTTGATAAAAATACTTAAAAGGTTTATTTGATCTGCAAATGAATTAATGAAGGCTGTTGTTCTGATGTTTCCAGAGACATTTGCAGCTCAATAGACGAGTTATTAGACGAACTAGAAAAGTCATTGGCCACAGTGGAATTGAATGAAGAGGAAATGAGATGTCTGAAAGAGTTACGAGAGTATGCTGTTGGGGACGAAGGATCTTGGGTTTTGTCAGATGACTTCCTCAGTCTTATTGGTAACATGCCAATTTTTTTTTTGACAACAGTCGTGTATACAGCATTAACAGCATTACGAAATTGAAAAGAACATCAGTGTTTTGAAACTTAACGACTTCAACCTAACCAATTCGAACGCTAACTTTTCTTCCATTAGTACTGGTGGATCTATTACTTTAGACATTGAATTATTGAAAGTTGATTTAATCTGTGTAGCACGAATCCTACTTGGAGGCGAGTCAGGAATCGGAGATGATAGCCGAGTTTATTGTCTGAAAGTTCTCTCATGGCTTGCGGTAAGGCGTCTTATATTTGTTTTGAAAGTTGGAATAGATGTCTTAAAGCTATAATAATCGATATACAATATGAATTTGTTTGTGTAGGTTACAAAAGACGACGTGATTTTAGTTCTTCATCAAGACAGAAGGGATCACATTATAATGCGATATGCAAACAACATTGATCAAATGAGCCCTGGTTGTCAAGAGGGTGTCGCACTTTTATTATGTAATCTCTTTGAAAACCTCTCGACATCCGAATGGCTTCTGTAAGTAAAATTTAGCACTATTCGTTGTAAGAGTTTGGAAATTGTAATTTGAAAGGACCTTGCAGTTAATGTAGCTTGTATTATCTTGAACTAGGTACATATCAGAATGGGACAACGAAGGTAAAGGTCAAACTTCCAATATCCGTGTTACAACTAAAGTTGGAGTGCATGCACTGTTGTCCAAGGAATACAAAGATGTTGGCTCAGCACTCATTTACAATATGGTCACCAAGGAGGTAAAATCTGCGGTCAGTGAAATAAATCCACACTCTCATACCATTCAGCCAGAAACACTGACACTGATTTAGCATATTGTTCAGATTTTAATGTGCAATTTACACTTGAAAGCTAATCTTAAGCAAAATGGGCTTCCAAAGAAAATTAAAGCTTTGCAATTTTGTTTGCCTTAAAGTGAAAATGATTTCAGTAGTAAATTTTAATACATTTTGATAGAAAACATTAACACAAAATCCGGCAACAAACACGGAATTTTCTGTACATAATAATACAATCTGTCCTGTTGTGATTTTTGTTATTTATGAACTTTAAAGTTGATTTTTGAAAATTTTGTGTTAGAGCTTGATACACCTGAAACCGAGTTTTGAATTTAACCTGTGCACCTAGTTGGAAAAGTTTGCGCTTTGCCTAGAAGAGTTTTGTACCAAAAGAACAATCAACTGTAACTACACACTTACACACTTAACCACTTACCAAAAAATAACAGTTTTGTCTTACCCTTAATTAACCTTACTAAATTTAAAATTAATTAATTTTTTGTGTTTTTTTGCAAGCGTCTTGGAGAAACGTCCCTGGTGAGGTCTATCCTCCCGGCCAAATCTAAGTCGAAGGTGTGAGATCTTTGGGTTTTTACGAACCCAGAGTTCTTGATTTTATAAATTTTACATTTTAACTATCTCCCCATCACATTTCAATGCAAATATCATTTATTCAGTTCTAATTTTGACCTGTAAAATCTGCAGAGTATTAAATTAGGAGGATAGATTAAATCATATAGAAGTCATCATGTTCAGTATAGTTAAAATCATAAGGATAAAATAATTAAAAAGAAAATTTGTCGTAAGTTTGTCCAAAGTATTGTTTGAAATATGCATTCTTCATTTCTTTAATAAATGGTGGGGTTCAATTTTAGACGTAATTGCTAATATAGCACTGCATTTCAAATTTTGTAGACTTTTCTTAATGTCAACTGACCCTTCACCACCCATGATATGTAATTGAGTTTGCTGTGGAGAGAGTTTAAGTTTTGAAAGCTTGATTTGAAAAGCAAATGTGTTAAATCAAGACAAAAAAGTTTATCTTTTTCGCTAATTGAAATTTTTTCAGATCTTTGATGACGTAGCGGTCGAATTGGCGATGGCACTTCTTCAGTTTATGTCCGAAAAGCCGACAGAAGCACTTTTATGGCGAGGATTAAAATCTTTATTACGATGCTGCCAACTAGCCCGTTCAGAGGTAAATACATACCTTAATTAAACATCTACTTGTGTTTGAGTATTAATAAATGCTTACTTCATTGGTAACGATAAATTATTATGATTTTTATTTGATCAGGTGCCCGGTCTTGTCAAAATGGTGGGACCACCCCCTTCAAATTATAAGGGAACAAGCAAAAGATGTGACGAATTAATCGTTTCAATCGATGGACTACTAAAGTCTGCATCATAATTTCTTAAGTCATTTCTAAATCTATAATGCATTACCAGATTAAGATTGCTATATGATAAGGTAACTAGATTTTCCAACATACAGCTAATGAAGTTGAAAGCAAGGCCGCAAATCTGCAGACAATTTCTAATTAGGTAAACCTTTCTTGGAACTAAAGATACTCGTTGTATAATAAGCTAATTGTTACAAAGTAGTATTACATTTTACTGACATACTTCGTATGTATTATATTATGTTGAATTTGCTGGCCAGTCGATAAGTTAGTAAGAAAAGGAGTTAAAGGAGTAATATAACATTCAGCAAATGACTAGGTCATTATTATACTAAAACTAAAACCGTTTCAACCCGAAGAAAGCAACTAATCTTCACATAAATGAAGCTGATTACAAGGACCGATATTAATTAGGTAATTCAGAAAAGCTCTTCAAACTCTTCAATCTTACCGTCTGCTCCAGAGACTTTCGGGCCAAATTGACAGTGCAGCGTTATTAAGGGAAAAAATACCTGCCGTTCGAATATAAATGAATATGAATTTCTTGCATTGCAAAACAAAAGCAATAATAAGTCAAACCAAAATACAATTTGTAATTTGAATTAACTTTATGTAAAATCTGGTACGACAAGGGAATTTTAACACAAACTTCTACTCCTAGTTCAATACATTGAATTAAGATTCTTTCAAAAATTGTGATCTAATATTGAGTACGAGTTACTGATAATCTCAAAATTGTAATCAAAGTGAAGTTCAAATTTCCGGTGCTTCGGAATTCTGTATCTCCATCAATCGTAAAGTGTGAAGTGAAGAAGTCTAATTTGAAAAAAAGCTTGTGTCTTCGTTATAGGTACTTACAATTTTATATGCTTGCAAAATAACATTAAGGTGATTTTAGATTAGTTGTAACCACTTAACACTCTATCTCTTTTATTTGTGTAGTTGTATACAAACTTCATAATAGTTACCAAAAACTACTATGTAGTAACAGTAACTGTTATTGCAAACTTTGATGCATTTTATCATGGAACTTTTCGAAATGAATTGGTAGAATGAAGTGATATGATACAAATTTATTTGGTGTATTATTTATGTATGTTTTGAATTCAAATTGTTATATCAGTTGCCATAATCAAATGTGTCAGAATTGGAATAAATTTTTGAATCATACTATTCTCGGACTTAATTCATCTATCATATTTATCATTAAGTTATTTCTGTGCGATAGACGCCGGTCATGCAAACATAGGCCTTTTAATGCTGAAATTTGGTATTGGCGTTACAAATAGCGATGCTACATGAAATTTGAAGCTAAGCTTAATTTTTTGGGGATTCCAGTGACCCCACCGGGCCACCCCCACTAGTTTTCAAAAGTCATCGCATAAAGTTGAAAGGCAAATAGAAGCATTACATTTTATGAAAGCTAAATTTTATTTTTTGTGATTCGGGTGACCCCACTACTGGTTTTCGA
>JAQGBU010001747.1:0-11623 GCA_034698605.1 Isotoma decorata | reverse complement strand
CACAGGGTGACCCCCACTGGTTTTTTGAAAGTCAGGCAACGAAGCTGAAATTTTGCATAGAGGTTACGTATAGCAACATTACGTGACACCTGAAGCCAAATTTAATTTTTTTGTGACTTGAATGCTACTACAGAGTGACCCCCGCCGGTTTTTCAAAGTCAACGTAAAAAGATGAAATTCGGCATGAGGGTTACAAATTGCAAGGTGACATGAAATTTAAAGCAGATATTTATTTTTCGTGACCAATGAGGAAATAAAAGTCTTTACACCTAGGCTCGGGCTAAATCAAGTTGCACAGGAAAGTTTTAAATTACCTTTCATCTCGAATCAAAATTTTGGAAATCCTTTGACATTGTGAGTAGTTAGAACGATTTCTAAATCAAAAGCACAACTTTTCATGCATATTCCTGTTAATGCAAAGAAAATGCAAGGAAGTCGACTCACCCAACTCAGCTCTCTCGCGCAACAGGCGGCTAAAATATGTCCCTCTGCGCTTTAATTGTTTTTGCTATGAATCAATGAATTATTAGGCAAAAGGCAATTCATAATTGAAGGAATTTTTCTTGTGTAACTATATCCGGAATACACCCGGGTGTGGGTTTGTACACAGTACATGCATATGACCATTATATGACATGCATGAAAATTTAAGGATAAATTGTTTCACTGTGGATTTGCTTACAGACATGTTCAGAGCTATAGATAAGAAGTGTGGCAATACTATTGCCGTATCTTGTTGTACGTAAGATTTAACAAATTATATGGAAACCCACTTTAATTCAGCCTTTTGATATAAAATTATTATTTTTCTGTTGTAAAAAAATGATTAAGGAATTTTCCTGTATCTGTACGTAAGTGTAAGCCTTCAGACGATAAAACTATTATTTTAATATTCATTGAATACAGAAAAGGATTCGTCTCTATACTTCAAATCATTCCAGTCTGGAAGATGAGAGAATTTTAATGTAAATTCTTATATCTTAAAATTAATGACTCACTATTTTCAAAATAAACATTACTTAATTCAGTTAGAGCAACCTAAATCCAACGAGCACAGCCTTTTTAGCCGGTCGCCTCCAGAAAGCCAATATTTAGCTTTCCAGCTTTTAATTTATATAAATGATGTACAAACAAACTATCATCAGCAAATCATTCTCAGTATGCGGTGATGATCAACTACTCTATGTATTACAGAATCAAACATTCTGCAAATGAAAATTCGCATCGATGCAGATCTATCAACATTTTTTACGAAATATTTACTATAAGCGATTTAAGATTTTGTCACTCTGGAAATCAAAGGCAATCCCGTTCTGCTGATTATTATAATTCCAATTATAAGGCCACATTTTATGAGTCAGAAGTTGAATTCAGGATGGCAATTTGGCATCATTTTGAAACTCTATAAAATATCTTGGTTAAAGGTGTCAATGCCTATAATATGTTTGAACTTCGGTTAAATCAGCATATACTTTGTATTAAAACTTTTAGAATTTTAGATTAGGACAAATATGATCTTCACCACTAATAGTGCAGCATGACTGTCTCTCCAGACGTTATGAAAGGCAAGTTTCAATGTTCTTAACTATATGTTTATGATATGCATACAATATAAATGAGGAAATACTAAATCTGATGTAATATAATGGAAAGGTTCCAGTACCTGATCTGCTCATGATGTGGTGTCAACGGTTTACTAAAACAAGGATGCGGTCAAGTTAATGGTAAATTTGTCCATACAAGAGACAACTGGACTTGTACCAGATGTTCAAATGAAGTCAACAATTCAACAACAAATTCGTTACAAATAATTAAGATCAAGTAATACCGAAGGATTATTACAAGGACAGGACTTAACAAACTGTACGGGACCGAAAGTGTGTCATTTTAATATTAACTCAATCAAATTTATTTTATAAAATGCTGTAAATATAAAGCAGCGTTAAGGGACTATAAAGACGCCTCCAATTTCTGGAAGGCAGTAGGTTCATTTAAAGTAAAGGAAAGTAGGCAAATGAATGTGAAAGAACAAGAATGGCTTAACTTTTATAATGCTCAGATGTCAGAAAGAAATGTAAACTCTGTATGTCTTGACAAAAATATTGTTGTAAAAATTTGGATTCTAATATTACTATGTCGGAGCTCCTAGGAGTTCTAAATAAATGAAAAACAGGGAAATCGGCTGGACCAGATGACATTACAAACGAATTACTTTAAATATTTAAGCAATTAGGGAAAAAAGGTTTTGCTTACAAAATATAATGAGTATTTGATTAAGGAAAAGTTAGCAGAGGAATGGGCAGAATCATGTTCTTTATTATTGTATAAAAAAGGTGAAGATAACAATCCCAAGAAATACATACCCATAGCATTAGCATTAAAACTTTGACGTCAATATTAGCTAATAGGTTATGTAACTGGGCGAATACCAACAACATACTGCACGAGTCTCCAGCTGGCTTTAGGAAAGGTAGGGATTGTATAGATCACGTATTGTATAGAACGCTGGAGAAATGACTGATTTAAGAACTGTCAGTTTATGTTCAGGAATTAAGTCTAATTTGTAATATTAAAAAAACAAAAATGGTTATGTTAAAGAAGGGATGTAGCAACTCAGCTTGCGATAAATTCTCGTTAGATAACATGGAAATATAAATAGTAAGGAAAATGTATATCTTGGAATTGAGTTTTCGTCGCCGGGACTATTAGGTAAGAAGAGGAAGTACAAAGCTAGAGTATCCATACGTCAGGTTCTCGATATACTTAGGACAGGAAGATCAGACTCACTATGCAGGGCAAGCAAGCTCTTTGACACTTGTGTGGCTACCAGTTTTCTTTATTGTAGCGCAGTTTGGGGATTAGGATCAGAAATGACATAGAAGGAATTCAATCTACTTTTTATAGAAAACTACTGAATCTCAGTTGGATTATACGAAGTTCTCTTATCAGGTTGAAGACAGGTAGAGTTAGATTGGAATGTAATATTGTCTTAAAAGCTTGTAATTTCTTCCATAAAATTAATGAATTAAGAAAGGAACGATATCCAAAGAAAATTATGGATGCTTTGCTGAAGGCTGATAATACAGAGGCGTATATTCATAGAAAATATTGGTTTGCTTAATTTAAATTATTATTGAATACATATGGGATTACTGAACTGATATCAAAATAATCAATTTTCATTAACCATGCAGTACTGTTTCTCGCTGTTTTAAAGTTTTGAAAATTGCTTTTAAAATGACCATTCTAACCACTAGTAGAAGCTTGATTTTAAAAGTAAAAAACTAGTAAATTTTAGAGTTTTGGGCATCCTAAAATGCTTTTGGAATTTACCTTAGGCTGAATTATTCACTGACGTCTTTGTAACTGGGGAAACTGTAAAGGTTATTGTCCAATTTTGTTTACCTTGTTTATTAACGACCTGACTGAAATCATTGAAGGTCATAAAGATCTTTACGCGGATGACATTGCTATTGTGGACTCTAATACTGAGTTTGATGTACTTATTTCAATAACTAAAACTAAGTTATCAATTATATATAAATGGTGCAAAGAAAACTATACGGAAATTAATTGGAAAAAAATCTATTTATATGTTATTTAGTAATTCTGATGGTAAGAAATGTCCAGATATAACCTGTATTTCCTCTGATACTTTTACTATACAAAGAGTTCCAGTATTTAAATACTTAGGAATATGGCTAAATGAAAGCTTAAATTTTGAAACACATTGTAACAAGCTTATATCAAAAGTGTCTTATCATTTAGAATATTTATTGCGGCTGAAAAAATACATCTGTCAAGATAAGTTCCCCTCAATATTCAAGGCATTAATAATATCCACAGTACAGTATGGTGTGCAAATTTGGGGTGGGGCTAGAAGTAATATAATTAATAATGTCCAAAAGCTTTTGGATAATTTCTTTAAAAGATGGTACTACCCATTAATTGTAAACATAGCTGATGTGTATGAGAAATTAAAAGTGTTAACTGTTAGTGAATATTTTAATTTCTATTTGATGACTTTAGCACGAAATTAGCCCTATACTAAAGTCATATTTACTTATGACTTTGCAAGACGTCGTTTCTCATTCGGGTAACCCAAGGTTTTTAAAAACTCCCTAGCGACGACCCATAAAGGTTAGGACAATACTATATAAAAAAGCGACACAAATTTCTGTGGCACGCGTCCCACAGATTTTTAGAACTTTTAGCCAAATTGCTGAATTGCCATTAGAAACTTAAAATTTTCTAAGCCATTTTGGCTAGGTCTTCAACTCAGGCTATAAAATACCAACTAGAATTAGATTTTTTTGGATGAATTTTTGGATGTACAGTTGATTTGAATGTAAGGCATAATACGGCCGACCCTCACAAATATATTAGACAAAAATTTCGGGAATTATTGCTCACAACAATAATGTAACTGTTGTTTAGAATACACATGAAGTCCTCCGATGTTAAAGTACTGTAAAATAAGGTGGCAAGCTAGATTAATTTGCACTTCTACTTTCATGATTTACTAAAAAACTTAAAGCAAAAAGCATAATTTATGACAAAAAACAATAGAAAGCAAACGTTTCCAATAATTAACGATGTGCTAAATTAAACTTGTGAGCTCATCTACTAAATTTAAATCTTCATCCGTGGGTAAAATGCTTTACCATTTGTTGTTTACACCAGAATTTTTGATTTTCATACTTTAAGTTTAGTGTCTGAATCCTGATCATGGTTCGGGTTTTAACAAAGTATTTGATAACTTCTTGGGGAATTTCTTTAAAAAATTTTAAAATTTTTGACCTGAGAGAACTTTTGACCGTAATGTCAATCCACCGGTTTCTTATCGCAACCCTAGACTTCTGGTTTGGAAATGCATGCACCGTTGTATCCGGTACTCCTTTCCTATTTCGACATAAGGAGACAATGTCGATCCTTGACGCTTATTGATTTGTGTTAAAAACACAGAAAAACTGGCACAAAGAAAACAAGCCAAGTTGATTGCAATTTGCAAACGAAGTTACAAAATATTTTTTGACAAATTCCCGAAATTCACACTTTTTTAAAACAAAATACAGACAAATAACTTTAAAAAAACTTCCACGTGCAACTTGATTCAGCCCGAGCCTAGACATAAAGGCATTTATTTCATAATAGGCCACGAAAAATAAAATTTGGCTTCGAATTTCATGTAACCTTGCAATTTGTAACCCCAATGCTAAATTTCATCGTTTTCGGTTGACTTTGAAAATGTCGGTGGGGGTCACTCTGTGCGATCATTCAAACCTCAAAAAAATGAAATTTTGCTAAAAATTTCATGTAAATTTGCTATTTGTAGCCCCTATTTTTGTATTTGTAGTAAATTTCAGCTTTCTACGTTGCATTTCAAAAACCAGCGGGGGTCACCCTGTAGGGTCATTCAAATCACACAAAGTTAAATTTGGCTTCAGATTTCATGTAACGTTGCTATCCGTAACCTCTGCCAAATTTCAGCTATGATGATTTTCAAAAAATGGTTTAAATTTGTATGACCGGTGGGGGTTTATAGCCCACCATGGGTCAACATTGCCCTTATTCAAACTCGGTTCCTAATCTGGTCCAATACAGGCATGGTCAAAATTTCATGCAAATCGGTCAAACCGTTTTTGAGTTATCGTCAGACAGACAGACAGATAGACAGACATACCGGGTTCATAAGCCCTAGGCTCGGGCTAAAAATTGGGGAAAACATGTTACAAAAGAATAGATTTACAAAATCATCCAAAAAAATCTAATTCTAGTTGGTATTTCATAGCCTGAGTTGAAGACCTAGCCAAAATGGCCAAGAAAATTTTAAGTTTCTAATGGCAATTCAGCAATTTGGCTAAAAGTTCTAAAAATCTGTGGGACGCGTCCCACAGAAATTTGTGTCGCTTTTTTCTATAGTATTGTCCTAACCTTTATGGGTCGTCGCTAGGGAGTTTTTAAAAAACCTTGGGGTAACCATAGACACTCTAGGTCGTGTGAAAATTTTGTTATCCCTCTACATAAGACAACATTGTACAAGGCAAGTGTTAAATATCGTCTAATCTCTTTCTGGAATAGTATGCCAATGAAAGTTAAAATATGCGATACTTGCTCCTTGTTTAAATTCAATCTAAATCAATTCATAATATTGAAAAGTGCATTAATTTAGTGGTGTATGTAAATAATTATTATTTTGTGCGTAAATTTAATAGTTTTCCTTCTTGTTTAATCTGTTACGTCTTTTGTTAATTTTTATCAGTGACAAAAACAGTATTTGAAGTCGTTGGGTGGAAATCAGAAAGGAGAATTCCTATCTGTAAACTTTCACACAATAAAGCATTTATTATTGTAATTAAATTAAATAAATTCTTGCCTTTACAATTATCACTGGTCAGCAGAGTATAAAAGCCCATGCTAATTGTTCATTCTTTGTGCTGATCCCCAAGCTTTAAAGTTGTGCTGATACACCTTGGGTTGTGTCTTCCTGGTTCAAGTAACGCTGAAGCACTCACCAGTTCGTTAAAGGCTTTAAGGTGCGCTGATGCCTTTGGCTTTATTTTCTATTATATGTACCTAGGTTTAATTTATATATTGTTTCCCAATTCGATAATAAATAACCAATTTACAATTTGGTTTCCTAAAGCAAATCAGCCTGAACCTTTGTTTATTTATTAAGGGAACATTTTAACGTTCCCATTTTATATTAAGGCATCTTAGACCTTATAAAACTTTCGAAAATATATAAATTGAAGTTGGGAGTACACGTACATTTTACAACATTTTCTATGGTAGTTAAAAGCGTAATCTGAGAAACAACTTGCTTAGTATACTAAGGAGAAGAGCTATGGCTTTGCAGTAAAAAAAAATGGTAGTATTTTGTTATCTTCCTAAGCTTATAAGGTAGTTTAAAATAAGTAATAAATGTATCTAATGTTTTAATGCTCATAGATGTGTATGTGATTATGTAAATTAAGAGCAGGTGAAGATTATACTTAAGGAATGAAATGTAAAATTAATTTAGACTAGTTATAGACGTATGGAAAACACATTATGTAAGTTATAAATATAATTAAAATATTATGATGTGTTTCGCTCCATGTCATGGATGAGACGCCGAACGGAGCTATACGATCGCAATGTTGTTTTCAAGGAAATTTTCGACAAATAATGTGAAACGTGAAGACAAAACCCCTCACGTGCAATTTGGGGTTTATTTCAAACGTATTAAGGAAAATTGGAGGAAACTGATTGCATCAGTTTATTAAAAAATAAAACTTCCCAGTGCAACTTGATTTAGCCCGAGCCTAGGCATAAAGACTTTATTTCATAATAATAGGTCACGAAAAATAAAATTTGGCTTCGGATTTAACCTTACAATTTGTAACCCTAATACCAAATTTCATCTATTTCGGTTGATTTTGAAAAAGTCGGTGGGGGACACCCTGTGGGGTCATTCAAACCACAAAAAAATGATATCTGGCTTAAAACTTCATGTTACTTTGCTATTCGCAGCCCCAATGCCAAATTTCAGCTTTCTACGTTGGATTTCAAAACCCAGTGGGGTCACCCTGTGGGTTCATTTAAATCACACAAAATGAATGGTACCATTCACGTAAAGTATCTCCGATACTTAATAAATAATAAACCATTACAAACATATATAGCAAGTAGCGGAGCGAACTCATATGATTGTTGATGAACTGACAGATTGACAAAATTGGGAGACTGGAAAATTGCAAAAAATAGAAAAATGGGCAGACTGGCAGACTGACAAGTAGATCCTTTTGTAGATTCAGCCACTCCCCCGCAGGCGTGGTTGATCAAAAATGTGTTAAAATTACTAGTGTACACTGTGACATCAAAAAAATACATGAGTCTCACTTTTCCCCATTCACACTCCCTTGGCAGGACCCTTAACCAGTTTGGTCAAATGTGCGCTTAGACCCAAAGTACGCATAACTGGAAACTAAATTGAAAAAAATTGAATCTGTGGTTAGTTATAGCAGATTTACTGTTATTGCTATAGAGGTAGGAGCCCAGAGGGTGTGGCGGATTTGGATCATTATCGAATTTGATCTCCCATTTGTCCTCAACTATCCATATGTGAAAACAGAATTTAAAAACTTTCCTGTGCAACTTGTTTTAGCCCGAGTCTAGGCATGGAATTATATTTTTTATAGGTCTCGAACAATTAAATTTGGCTTCAGATTTCATATAACCTGGCAATTTGTATCCCCCATGCCAAATTTCATTATTTTCGGTTGACTTTGAAAAACCGGTGGGGGTCACCCTGTACTGTCATTCAAATCCCAGAAAAAAGAAATTTGGCTTAAGAATTCATGTCAATTTGCTATTTGTAGCCCCCATGCCAAATTTCAGTTTACTACGGTGAATTTCAAAAGCCAATGGGGGTCACCCTGTTGGGTCATTTAAATCACACAAAATGAAATTTGGCTTAAGATTTTATTTTATTTTGCTATTCGTCACCTTTATGCCGAATTTCAGCTTTCTATGATGATTTTTAAAAATTGGCTTAAATTTGCATGACCGGTGGGGGTTTTTAGCCCACCACGGGGCAACCAGTTGACCAACACTGCCCACCTTTGAACTCGGTTCCTGATCTGGCCCAATCCAGGCGTGGTCAAAATTTCATGCAAATCGGTCAAACCGTTCTTGAGTTATCGTCAGACAGACGGACAGACATACCGGGTTCAGCCCTAGGCTCGGGCTAAAAATTGATTCTATGGAAAGTTAGAGCGTTTACGGACGGACAGACATACACCTAGAGCATTCACATAAATATTAATGAATCACCATCCAATCCTGTAGGACTGAAATAAGTTATTTTACTGAATGTATAAAAGGTATTTCCAGAAATTCCCATCATTAATGGCTTTGAGTAGACGAGTCTCAAAAACCCAGAGCACTGCCTTAATTTTTCGAACTTTTTCCTCATTAATTATGTCCTCAATCGATTGATATTCAAAGGAATTGTTAATCTCAATGGCTGAGACCGAATGGGATTTTATCAGACAAAACCTTGGCTGCTGATACGGAGAAGCCAGTATTGTTATCTTTTGAAGGTCTGTGCAAAAAATGATGATAAAATATGTAATAAATGCTTACTAAAACGTGGGAAACATTAGAATTTTTAGATTTAAGAGGCTAATTTTTATTTAATTATTTTCAGCAAAGCTTATATAAGCAAAAAAAACTTTTTTAGCAACGTCTCGTGTGAAAATTTTAATTTTCTGCACCGAAGTAAAAAGCTTATAAAGGGCATAACAGGATCAATTTTAACATCTTTTTGAGAAATGCAGACTTGAAAGTAGTTCTTTTTATTTTACTCCAGGCAAAAAATAATTTGATTCAAGAAGCGCTTTCAATACATCAAAGTAGTCTCCACGAAGTGGTCGTTTTACACCTGAATAATTAGAAATTTATAGGTGTCATGAGTACTCCTTCTGGTCCATTGGAAATCTTGTACGAAGGATTTTTATACGATGTCACCGATTTTATTAAAAGACATCCGGGTGGAAATGTCATCAGATTTTATACTGAAAAGGGAGAAGATGCGACCCACGCGATTCAACAATTTCATAACAGATCATCAGACAAGGTTCAGTTAATTATGAAGTCTTTCAAAAAACGACCCGCTTCAGAGGATGAAGGTAAAATTGTTTTACAGTTTTGTTTTGATTGCCTTTGATCTGAGTCATCCAAAAGGGCCATTGCCATAGGCTGGGTCTGAATAAAAAACCCGTCATGGGATTGAATTAGACCCCTTAATTGAATCCTGTGACTGGATTTTTCCTAAAAAGCTTTTGGAGAGCCTGCCTTTACATTAAAATTGCAACAGACGAAAACACTTCAGAATGCTATTATATCAAAAATTATGTTTATCATAATGTCGTTTTCATTTTCATTTTTTTCAAGACTTTGGCTTAAAAATCCGAGAAATTATTTTCCAAAGGCTTTTTTCAAAAAAACTTATTACTGTCTCAAAATTATTTTCAGTTGGATTAGATGCGAAAAAGCTGCGAAGACATCGAGCATTAACAGAGGACTTTTCGAAACTTTATGTAGAAATTCAGAAAGAGGGACTGTTTGAACCATCTTACACAAGAATTGCATGGCGACTTTTCGAAATCCCACTTTTCTGGGCCATAGGACTTTACTTAGGTTTTTGTCATACCTTGTTTGTACAGGTCATAGGTGCTATTTTTCTTGGAATAGGGACTGGACGAGCCGGGTGGGTCATGCATGAGGCAGGGCATAATTCTATGACTGGAAATGCAAAAGTTGATAAAATAATTCAGTCTGTTTATTTAGGTCAATTAAATACAAACTGAACTTCTTTAAAAATTTTCAAAATTGTGAACAGACGTAAAATTAAAAAATTTTTGAATCTAGGGCTTTTTGCTGGTCTTTCTGGAGGATGGTGGAATCGAGGTCATAATAAACATCACGCAATGCCACAAAGACTAAACCATGACGTTGACCTCAACACAATGCCTTTTCTTGCTTATAATACAAAAGTTGTAAAAGATCCCAAACAAGGAAACAACTTTTTTATTCAAAACCAGGTAATTCGGATTAAACACATATCCAAATGCCAAGTCTGCTTTTGTTAAAATAACCTACAAACAATAACAATGGGGTACGAATATGGTCCATACATTTTTTGTTGTAATGATTTCTAATTTTCGTTTCTGCGAATTACGATCGGTTTTGGAAAACCCAACAATTTTCGTTACAACGGAAATTTGTCTAGGGACTACTTAAAACAAGGATAATTTATATTTGAACTCAAATTTAAGTTTTTCATCATTTCACAGAACCCATACGCAATGATGGCAGTGATGGGTCCTTCATATTAGTATAAAAGTGCCACAAATTGAAATTTGACATGGGCACTGCAAATAGGAAATGTTATTGTTATAAGAAATTTGAAGTATTTACGTTTGCCTGAGTTAAGGCCCTTAACCGAAATTCGTAATTGGGCAACAAAAGGTGCACAACCCAGCTCGGACTATATGCAATTGTACGAAAAAAAGCTTATACTTTTCTTTTACAGGGTTGGATGTTCCTTTCCATTGATTGTCTTATTGCCTTTTACGCATGGCAACTTGTAATTTCCCCTCGGAATGCATGGAAGCGCGGAGATTATTTTGACCTTTTTATGATGTCACTCCACTGGATTGCTGTGATCACCCTAGCATCCTCCAACACTTTAGGAATCATAGGACCATTGATTATAGTATGGGTTGGCGCTAATTACATGTTTGGAAATTTTGCATTGTCCCACACCCACTTGCCCATTACAGATGAACACACCCACTGGGTAGAATACGCCTTAGTGCATACTGCAAATATCAAGTCAAGCTTCTTGGTGGACTGGTGGATGGGATATTTGAACTTTCAAATTGAGCATCATTTATTCCCAACTCTTCCCCATGTAACGCTTATGATCTTTCACGTGGTGAAGACCATGACCTGGAACTAGTTTAGAGATTTGATGACCTGGACTTAATAGTCCTTCTAAGATAAACAAACCCTAAACTACCCGCGATGAAAATAAGGAAACACGAATGTGAATTGATTTTAATAAAAAATATTT
>JAQGBU010001746.1:0-11626 GCA_034698605.1 Isotoma decorata | reverse complement strand
TACATTTTAATAGCATGGTATTAAAACGATACCATTGCGTGGTTGGCATTAAGTTGCGAGATAAAACTAACAAAAATAAAAGTAAACTAGTCGTAAGTTTATCATGTACTTGTGTGTCTTTAATTAACCCTCGTTAATTCTAATGTCTTTAATTAACCCTCGTTAATTCTAATGTCTTTAATTAACTCTCGTTAATTCTAATGTCTTTAATTAACCCTATTTACAGGAGTGACTCTGAGGAAGAAAGTCTGCTCAGAAAAATTTCTCCTAAACGTAAGAATCTGGCCGGCGAAGGTTTAATATCACCCTTGAATAAAAAGAGGACTGCAATTCGCGTGTTGGACATCAGCCGCAGCACTCTACAAGTAAAGATAAAAAAGCGATCCGATCTAAAAAAGAAAAGAAAAAAACAACTTTTAGTTGTTAGTCAGAGTCGTCCAAATCTAAGGTTGAGCCGTCCAGGGAAAAACTTGAGTCCTTCAAGTCACATTCAAACAAGACGTCGTAACAGCCCAGAAAGTCAACTACAAAAATCGGTAGCAATATGTCAGTGACGAGGAGTAAAAAGCAGGCGGACGGACCACAAACCTCGAAAAGCGTCCAAGAGGCTTCGGACACTTCTGACGATGACTGTTCATCTCGTGTCTCTTATACATGTAGCCATTCAGAGGCAGATGACAGTGATGACCTTCCGATCACTAAGGTATTTGACAAACGAAAGACTGAGAAGGGAACCATAGAATATAAGGTTAAATGGAAGGGTTACGGGAAGAAGCACGATTCATGGATACGGGAAGTAGCTGCAGTCCGTTCTAACGAGCCACTTGTAAGAGAATTTGAAAGAACTTGGACGCCTTCTGCAAATTATGGTCAATCACCGAAACCACTGTCTCAGGAGGACAAGGAGAAAAAAAGGAGAGCCTTTGTTCAGCGTAGAAATCTTCGACGACTTGAAGCAAAGCGAAAGCGCAAAGACAGGGCTGAGGCAAACAAACCGGATGACAATAAAGTACAAATAAACCGGATGTGCACCCGCAGTAGCAGTAAAGCTGTAAAACCATCGGGATGTCAGAACGGAACTGATTTTTAATGAACCCAGACAACCCTAACCAAACCAAACCTCTTAGGGTTTTGTCATTGAAGCTAATTCTTTCACGGAATTCCGAAACTCCTTGCTCAGCCCGTTTACTCGATATTCCTTTCATTTTATATTAAATACATAATTCGTGCAATTTATTACATTCCATTTGTACGAAATGATCAGATCTTGGACATTATTGGACATGAACGTTCCATGTTATGGTTATAACCGTGGTGACCACACTTAAGTTAACTACTGACTATCTCAAATGGCTCATGCAGTCTGAACCAAGAGAATTTATTTGGATGAAAAGTTTTATACAAGTTTTTCCAAACTAGAAATTTAATTTATATTTTATGGATTCACAGTAAATTTTAAGCACAAGGAGTTATTTTTAAGTCCTTTGAAAATAGAAAGGTTGGTTAATCTTTATACAGCTAACCATTATAGTTTCAAACTACTTGAAAGTTACAGTTATACCAGATTAACTATTATAACTCTGTAATGCTTTACATTTATCAGCAGTCCAATGTTTTAAAGTTAAGGTCTGCCTCTGAGTTGTGCACATTAAAATGTAAGACTACCTAGATAAGAAGTGCCATTTTTGTTAGTAATAGGATAGTTTAGTTTATTTTTTAAGATTAATTACAAGAGCAGAAAAACTACAAAGCTTAATCGTATTAATTCTTCAACAAGTTCTAAAATGTCTTTTATTTTATAAGCCCTATCCTAAAGTCATATTTACCTATGACTTTGCAAGACTTTGTTTCTCATATTTGGGTAACCATAGACACTCTTGGACGTGTGGACATTTTGTTATCCTTCTACATAAGACCACATTGTACAAGGCAAGTGTTAAATATCGCCTAATCTCTTTTTGTAAGAGTATGTCGATGAAAGTCAAAATCTGTGGTACTTACTCCTTTGTTTAAATTCAATATAAATCAGTTCATGATATTGAAAAGAATATTAATTTAGCTGTGTATGTAAATAATTATAATTTTCCACGTGATCTTAATAGTTTTCCTTCTTGTTTAATTTGTTACGTCTTGTGTTAGTTTTTATCAGTGACGAAAAATGTATTTGAAGTCGTTGGGTGGAAATCAGAAAGGAGAATTCCTATCTGTAAACTTTCAGACAATAAAGCATTAATATTATAAAAGTCTTACTTAATCGAGTTTTAATAAAACACGTTTTGGTGTAAAACTTGGGTTAGATTCAGTATATTTCGGTCCATTTAAACGTAAATTTCATTACGCATTTAAATTATTTATTGTATGTATTTTGTGACGAAAATGAATTTTTCTGTCGTTTGTGAACATTCACATAGTAAGCCATTACCATAATTAATTTTGGGACATTATGCCCACAGTCAAATCGGCCCAACATGAACACAAGTTAGTTTGCAAGGCAAAGGAAAAGAGTCAGGAACAACGAGAAAGATAAAATAAAAGTGGAGATAAGAAGGCTATGCTTATCCTACTCGGGGGTGTTAACACATTTTATACTCTAATCTAAATTATTATTTATAAATATTCAGTCTTTTTTTATTTCTATCCTTAATAAGGTACCTATGACTGCCAATTCTCAAAAACAGTTCATACTAATCCAAAACATGAAAATCTGATCCTCATTCAACTTCTTACACTTAGCTAAAAATCTCATACATGTTTTTTATTTCCCAAAAATGCAGTAATGTATTTATGGTCTTTGAAGGAAATTCTCAGCATTGTGGTCTACCGCATTGGTCTACCATTTAGGTCTACCGCACGCACATCCGTGTTCTATTCTAGGAATTTATGTAGTCAACAGTTATTTCGTTAAAGCTTATTTGAAATGGTTCAACTATAGACAAAGTAACACGAAATAACTGTTGACTTTATGCAAAAAATACCTGCCAAATTGATACTTAAAATTAAAAAAGATGATTAGAAATAAACACGTTAACTTTAACTTCTGTGGGAAAATTAATTTAACTTTTAACCGCTGTCTCAAAAGAATATTTATTAACCGGAAAAATACAGCATTTCATGTATAAAAAAACAGATAGTAAGCTCTGTATGAAAATATGGGTCTATAAGTGTTGAATAAAAATCTGAACCCTTTAACCCTTAACCTCTATATAACAGGACTAGAATTGCAAAGAGGTATAAACCCGCTATTTCTTAATAATTGATGATCCTTTTCGGTTGCAGACGCTTTCTGCCTCGCAGCGTTCTCTCCATATGATACGTAAGCAGACGGCCTGGATCGGATGGTCAGTTTTAGTCACTTAAATATTTGTACAGTTAGTTTGAATAAAAGGATGAAGGGTCGCTTGAAGATAGCAATGTAAATGTCCTTCGGAGAAATTCTAAATGGAGCAAAGGAATTGCTTCTTCTCCCTCTGAACTACTTTATGTCGAGTCAACCCTTCCACTGGTTTATCAAATGAAGCATAAATAAATGCATCTGCACCTAGCGAGAGGCCTTGGCCACTTTGACTCATATTTGAACTTCATTTTGAGTTGTAACCGAACCCTTTGAGAATTTAAGCTTGAGAGGAATGAAAGGGCCCAAATAAACAAAGCATTATTTTAAGAAGTAAGGACAGGAATTTATTGAGCTTATTTGTTTCACTGTAGACAGTGAAGATGTTGAAGGTTTTATGGACTTCATTGATATAACTTAAATGGTGCTAAAGTTGCTTTCAAATAGTCCGTTAGTTTATTACCTATAAGAGGACATGCTTGGTCACGTACGCAAACAACACGTCAGATGGATGGACAATCGGAAATAAAATGTTTTCCTATTTTTGGGTGAATTTCACTCTGAAGGCTGCCTATATGATTCCTCCATAATACTTGGAATTTTCCATGGATTTACAATAGCCTTAGGGAGTTTTTAGACTATGAATAATTATACTAGCTATATAGCTGGCTGAGAGCATTAGCCAAACCAATTATAAGGGTCATTTTTAAAATAGAAAAGGGTAGAATTGGTTTGGATTCTTGCAGTGGTACTTTACTTATTTTACGTCATTAGCTCAAAGACTTTGAGACTGAAAACATCCCTTGCAACCTTCAAGTAATCCTTTAAACCTGCATTTAAGAAAATACTCTATGTATAACTGGACATTCAGTCAGCAACATTACGTTTGAAATCCATCAACTTTTAAGGTAAGAATTAAAATTATTAAATCAAATTCCATTTTTTTACATTTTTACAATATAATCATACAAAATATGAATGATTTTTTATTGAGGTGTAGATACACCAAATGACAAGTTTTTTTAAAGTTTGAAATCTAAGGTAGTTTAAGATTGAAGGCAGGTTAAAAAGTTTAAGAGTGAGTGGGTGAGTATTTTAATTAATACATTAGTAGTTATGTAGACATTTGTACTCTCGTTGAATCTGCCAAATAAAAGTTATAGTTATGTTAAAATACATAATAAAGGCAGGATGAACGTATAGAAGTTGTAATGTTATATTAGCTTTTATAATAAAAATTTTATTATAATTTTAGCATCAGCATTTACTTTTTAAGAAAAAACATCTAGAGTTGATTTTAGCTTTAATGCAATGGTTTGCTTTACAAATTGTAGACAAATTACTTCATAAAGTAATATAAAAAATAGTACATACAGCCTGTATGATACAGGCAATGAAGAGGGGCTGACGTAATCTATTTAAATTATGATATTTTTAATAGTGTGACCATCGGAAAAATTTTAATTTAGAGATTTGGCTGGACGATAGGAAGTTTTTTTGTGGCAGATCGTTTAATCTGATCTGGTAAATACTTAAAGGGAATTGTTTCAAATTTGTCAATGCATTTATACAGATTTGTCTTCAAATGCTGGGGTAAACCTTATCAAAGGGGCAAGTGGTGCGCACTCATATCTCCGATTTAGCCGAAACTTCATGGCCGGGTGAACCTTAAGGTCAGAATAGGTTCACCCAAAAAAAATCGAAATCGCAAAAATATTAGAATTTCTACGAAGATTTCTGAAAATTTCAAACGTCCAGTAAACGTTTTTTAACTTCGATAAAGAGCAACTTTCGTAAAATATTTACATTACAACCCTTCCTAATATCTGGTCATCTGGTATTTTTCAAATACGGGGAAAATGTTTTTTTGTCCTCTTCCATTTTTCGTTCGATTCTTTTTTAAATCAGCTCATTAGAACCCCCGTGTTTTATTACATCTGTCAAACTTATTTGTTTTGCAAATTTTAAAAAAACAATTGAAATTTTCAAAAAGTTAGATAAAGAAATTGGAAAGGTTTTTTTGTATCTCCTTTCTCATTTCTCATCCGATTATGTTTTAGAATAGCTGATTAGAATCCCCGTGTCTAAATACCCTTGCAAACAATGGGACGTTAAACATTTTTTATTTGTGTGAAATTTCGAAGAATACTTTCAAAACATTCAACATTTTTGAAGAAAAATGTCTTCTTTTAACTCTGCAGTTGTTTAGCATTCGATTTCGATGTGAATAAGGCTATTAGAAAACCCAGGCTTTGAAGTACCTGTAAAAACAAATTGTTTTGTTATTTCGGAGAGGGATTCTTTTTTAAATAAGGTCTGAGGTCCAGTAATTTAAATAGGGGTTTATTATTTTAAACAGGAGTTATGGGGTCGGGTAGTTTAGATGGGGGTTAAAGGGTGGATTTTTACGCTCACATAAAGTTTGGTGATTTAAGTGATTGAAATTCATAGGAATACCCCGTGATTTAATGATGATAAGAAGCAGCGGGTGCCTCACTTTCATGAGCATCATCTCCTCAATAAAGTAATAAAAAAAACTATTTTTGTTCCAAATATTTATGTTAGTTTCCCAACTAGGAATGACATTGAAACGTGCTTAGAAGTCTAAATATTTATAAATGGCCATGTTCTATGGACTTTTAGACGTTTCTCATGGTCGAAATGAGTAACTAATTTCCCATTAATACTCACATTTACTCATTTTAGTTTCCCTTTCAGTGTCACTGGTTGATTTGTTTTGAAATTCAGGGACGTTGTTTGTTTGTACTTTGTAGTTTGTATGGAACGATTTTCTTTCACTACTGTTCTTGTCTTAGGGTTTGGTCAGACCGGAACAGAGGTCGCAATCCCAAAACCCACCAAAAGGCTTTAATGTTTTGAAACTTTGCAAAAAATAACCATTTTGTTACTTAATTGCGATTCGAGGTGGGGGTTTGCATCACAGGTTTTGGTTTTGTCGTTCTCATTTCAAAATATCGTGTTTTGGTGTATCTTTTGTCACTAATTTTTTATCAGTAAACTTCCTTATTTTTCCTGTGGTAGGGCTTGATCGCAGCAAACGCAGGCAAATCCCTTTTAATTTCCATTTCCAGCAATCATAGTCATTATTTGTTTTGATTTTTTTAAATTCAGAAACATTAATAGTTTGAAATGCATGTAAGTTTGTTAACCTTACGTTTTTAAAGTCGGAAAGAAAAGTTGTGTGATTGTGCTTTGTTGAGTTTTGCTGAGCAAATGAAAGAAAAACTGCCACCACTACAACTCCCTTCGAAAAATTAGTATGGCAGTGTTTGAATGATGTGCCGTTGCATTGGATAATAAATGTAGAATACATATGAAGGTTATAAATAGGGGATGGCCACCTGGCACCGACAGAAGCCCAGTTTGTGTTGTTCTATTAGGTCAGTGATTTACTTACATTACAATCAAGGATATAGATACATTAATACTAATAGATGGTAGAACGCAGTGATAAAACTCTATAGACAAATTCACATTTAGTAAGTTGTACGGCCGCAGAAGAGGTTCTTGTTGGGTAAAGTATGAACTATGTGGCGCTCAGATCGAAGCTTACAGTCTGTATCATTGGGATGTATTTTGTGCGGTAGACTAGGTGTCTCACTGTTACTAAAGATAAGAGTTTTGCTTCTACCAGAATAATACCGTTGTGTTATTACCCATTGATTACAATAGAGTATTGCCTGTGCTGTGGCTTGGTGCAATACGCACCTTGTACTAAATACCATTATTTGACCTAAGTAGTATAGTAGAGTGTGTGGTGGTTGGTCAAACCAACGAAATGGGTACACACTGTTAGGGATGGCAAATGCCCATGCCCTCCCAAATTATGCCCGGGCATGACCTAACGTGCCCATAGGATGCCTTTTGTGCCTTAATCAAGGCATTTTTTATGTCCAGGGCATATGCCTGACCCGGAAGGCATAAGGGCATTATTTATACTTCAATTTGATGATTGTGGTGGCAAGTCTAAAATTCGTATGTATCGTTTTTTTTTGACTGTGGACTTTTTTGAATGAAAGTTTTGATTCATTCCTAATTTTTCCTTACAAATTAACAAAAACGGATATTAATTAACCAACCAATAGACAGGAATTTCTGACAAATAAAAAAAAATATGCCGGGCATGAAAAAAATGCCCGACTTATGCCTTGGTGCCCTCATCCCCAATTTCGTGCCTTATGCCCATCAGAAAACATGCCCCACATATGCCCTATTTTGCCCATGCCCGTTTGTGCATCTGCCCTGGACACCAGGGCACGGTACATCCCTACACACTGTATATGCACAAAAACAAAACACCAATCGGATATATATAATATTTTTGCTTAAAGCAAGTTGCAAAAATTCAGTCGGTGAAAGCATATCCATATATATAACACAACGATCCTTTCGATGAAAAGGAATGCTGTCAACCCAAACCTACACATTAATCGCGTTTATTAAATAGGATTACCTAGCTCAAATACATTTTATAAAAGTTGCAATGGTCAGCAAAAATTATAAAAATTTAACCTTGTTCATTAATTTACCACAGCGTACTTCATCTTGAGTTCGTTGACAAATAATAATTTAATCAGTAATGTTTTCAAATCAAATGTTTCTGGAAGTTTTCACTACATATTTTATAGTAGTAATACTTTAATAGCTACGTGCAGGGTAGACCCTGAACGGGCTTGATGACTAACAAATATTACTGCTGCTACAACAACGAAAACATACAGAACATTTGGTATATATCACTATAAATAATTAGAAAATGAAAGCAAATCAGTAAGAAATACTTTCCATATCATGAGTCCGAAATATTTACGCACAAAGAGCTTTTAGCATATCTCCGAGCTAAGAACATCCATCGAACATGAGCATCCATCCAAATATTTCCGGTTTCAAAATACTCGAGCATTGTTTTTGAAGAGGGAAACTTTTGACTAAGTTGTTTCTGAATAGACAGAATCGCCTGGTAGCATTCTGCAACATTATCAAAGGTCTTTTGAACGCAATAATTGGCGGGCTTTTTAAAATTCCTTATTAACATGATGTTGGACGGCTCATTATGTTCTATTTCCTTGTAAACTGAGAAAATGTCATTGGTAAGGATAACCACTCGGCTGTACTGATTTTGCATGGCTTTGAATAATGGATCCCTCCTAACTTCAGAATCGATAGCGATACCCTTCATCAAGCAAACCATATCTATACAAGGTACAAGCCCAATAGTGGATTCCCTTATAACAAAATAGTTGGTTTTCGATGCTCTTGTATCCTTATGAGTGGGATCAGTCCAACCCGATGATTCCCATGCACATGCTTCCAGATACGAAACGAAAGAATTGACTATATGCTTGAATTCTCCCGGGTTTCGATTTACCGCTAGAATTTCCGTTCTAAGGGCATCCATAAGATAACACATCGGAAGGAACTTTGGAAATTTTGAAGCAGCGTCATCCAAGTCTACTACACTTATTTCTCCCCGAACGATTAAGCAAAATGTGTTCACAGCTTGGGTCATTTCATAAACGGGTAGTCTTTCGGATCGAAAATCACACAAATTGTCAAAAATATCATCTGAAATTTAAAAACAAAATAATTTCAAGTATGTCAGTAGCATTTTGTTAAGTTGCTGTTAACGCTTGTTTAAAACGTGGAGAAATTTCTCAAAAAAACCGCCATCGTTTTCCTCTGCTCTATTGGCCCGTAATAAAAGTCCAAATGTGGACTAGAAATAAATAGATACACAATAGCTATGAAATCCTTACCAAGAATGAAAAATAATGCGGTTAAAATGAGGTAGCTTGTCTGATGTTCCAGTTTAACACCCGCGGCAGTTACTGCACAAAACTCAGGAATTGCAACATCTTCAAATTTTTGAAAATACTTTGATTCTTTTGAAAAAATTCCAAAAGTATGGCACAGCTTATTTAGCTTGGATTGACCTTTTTTAATGTTTTCAATATTTAAATCTTGTTCTGGTATACATCCAAATGGGACTAGTATTGGGAATGTCCCTTTTAATTCCACAGGTTCATTTGTAGTTGGAAATATAACCGTCCCAAGATCAATACTAAATTCTAATTTCTTGCCTAAAACTTCTTTTTCGGCATCCAAGTCCCTTTCTTGCCCGTTGTTATTCTTGTTGACCAATGTCCAGCTAGATAATTCAGCCATTAAGGGAGGCGACTTGAATTTTTCTTCAGAAATCAATTCTAAGGGGCTTTGACTTGGTAGAAAACACAATTTTGATAACAATTCCATATCTCTGGTTTTTTTGTTAACATTTACGTAACGGGACATTTTGAAAGTTTCCGTCAGACGAGTGTCAAAGAATTTCTATTAAAAAGTCAAACTATTTGGAATTTCTTGCAACTTGCTTATTTTCGAGTAAGAGTAAAACGAAATTTAGGAATGATGTTGTCCATTTATATATACTTCTCTTTGCTTTTTATAGAAATAAATCAAGGAAAATTCTTGTAAAATGAAACCTCTTAAAGCAAAATTTGGTGATTATAGTAAGCTTGATGGAGTAAATCATGCTGGGTAATTGATTATACTTTGAGGTTATTGGGTATCATTTCGTAATATTTTTTATGCTATTAAAGCGTTTCATTCAGATTTGGCTTTGTCGATTATTTCTTAATATTTGATTGCGTTTAAGACCCCAGGAAACAAAAACTTCCTTAATTCCAACGTCAGCAAAAAAACACAAACTTTGCTAAAGGTCAGCGTGTGTCTAAGCGTAATTTAATAAAATGACGAACGAAACTTCATGAGGGCCCCCTGTGCCTGTAATAAATTCAATCGGAAACTGGCCCTAACCATATATTTTTGGGTTCCGGACAAAATGGTCAGAGGACAAAATGGTTTACCACATTATGGTCCCTACAAAATAAGAAATATCTTCCCATTGTATTTTTTTGTACGTGAATCAGCATGTTAGTAGCACCCATTTTGTAAAGAACATTCTGTGGAGACCATTTTGTGGTGACCGTTTTTTTACAGACCAGTTTGCGGAGACTATTTTGTCCTAGACCCGTATTTTCCATTATGTGTTTGTTGCACTAGTAATGTAAATGTAATGGCATTACAATTTTACGATTCAGTTTCATTCTAAAATATCTATGATTTCGTTGGGTGGAAATCAGTAACAGGAAGATCGCTATCTGTAAACCTTCAGACAATAAAGCCATTACTATTATTATATACGTATACGAATCTTCATTGACGTTATTGAATAGTTTGAGTTTTTTAATCCGCTACTGGCATCGGACGTCGGAGCCAAGTAGCGGAGCGAACTCATATGGTTGCTGATGAACAGACGAACTGACAGACTGACAAAATTGGGATACTGGAAAATTGCAAGAAATTGAAAAATGGGCAGACAGAAAGTACAGACTGGCAGACTGACAATTAATCATTTTGTAGATTCAGCCACTTCTCCATGGGCGTGGTTGGTTAACAATGTCTTAAAATTACTAGTGCACAGTGTGGCTCTTGAAAAACAAATGGGTCTTAATTTGCCCCAACCACACCCCCTTGGTGGGACCCTTGACCTATCTGGTCAAATGTGCGCTTGGACGCAAAGTATGCGTAACTAGAAAGAAAATTGAAAAAATTTGATTCTGTGGAAATTTAGAGCGTTTACGGAAGGACGGACTCACAGACACCAAGAGCATTCACATAAGTAGCTCCGCTACTTAATAATTAGCACCTTAAATATCGCTGCCAGCTAATGCAATCGTAGTAAGCTATCCAGCCGTCTTGGTTGATTACTTAAGTTTGAGTAATAAAGCCGTCTCTTGCAATAACATTGACTAAATTCTATTATCTTGATAGTGTTATATATTAGGGCTTTGGGAGGTATTTGTGTCTCTTGCCGGAAATCAGTTTGGCTAATGTTCACATTGTGTCCTCTGACAATAAACCTAATTATTATTATTATTTGATTATGCTTTGGGTTACTTTTTGAAAACCAAATTGTCAAAAGGGTAGATTAAAAAGTCCCTTTCAAGTATCAAGAACTCTTAACCCTTGAATAGTATTCTCCGTGCTGAAAAAAGCATACCTATGCATTTGAAATTCACAATCGAAAATGGAAAACAGCTTTGAAAAAAAATAATGCTTTGGGAAGTTCCACGCAATAACTTACCGTAAAACGCCATTTAGAACCCCCTCCGGTTTAGAGCCCCCCTCCTAAATAACGCCCCAGGTCTAGCGACTGGTTTGAAAAAATAACGTCCCCCCCGGAATATAGCCCCATCCAAAAAATATAGTATAGTG